>BQNB010107202.1:0-23218 GCA_026074375.1 Tanacetum coccineum | reverse complement strand
TTGTAGTACAAGTCCGTTTGTAACAAACAAATAGATCAATAATTAATATTCTGAACTTGTTGATCATACTGTAAATATACCTAAATCTAGCGACAAGCCCTTGAAAGTTCATTGAAAAACTATCAGATAATCCATCGAATTTAACCTAATCTTCGAGAGGCAGCTAGACGTGATCCATGTACATGTTATAGACATGTACTTGCTCGATGATAATAAAAAGCGACGATAACAACTACACCAAAATAACTATCGATGAGATGTTGTTTTTGACAATCATATAAGCATTTTTGAGCTAAGGAGTATTAAGGAAAAGAAAACATGTCATCATGCATTCGTACATATACACAACTATTACAAATCAATTATGGAGTTATAAAAATACATAATCGTAGATGGTGACCTTCTAGGGTCCATATATATTTTGATATGTATATCGATCCAGTTTCCAAACTAGCTAGGGTCGTATGTGGGTTCCTGTTTTTTTCTTCTTGGAGTATCTTCCATTATTGCCTTGTTCTATTTCATTACATCTCATAATCATAATCCTTATTCAAAAAATCTTTTGGGGCCAGGCCAACTTTCCAGTTATTTACAAGTTTCAATATATGCATGCATATGTGTACTATCATCCATGTAGTATTATTGTGATCAATATTCCATTGGTTTTTAAACGCCGAGATATTATTGAAACAACACCTAGCAAGATGTTAAGCAAAAGGGATTACAAAAAAAATTGTTACAAGCAAGGATTGGATCATGCATTGATCCATTCATTCCAATTGGTATCAAAATTACTACCCGTATTTCTGCGACGAATCTAAGAGTGGAAATTAAAGTAATTGATTTGGCTTCTTCACCTAAGGTGTCTTTCCTTGACCGAGACGATGGAATTATAACAAACTATATTTGAGATTCCAATTAGTGGTTTGAAGAACAGCGTCAAAACAAGTCTTGGAAGTTTACTAGGAGGGACCAAGCTACTCCAAGTGATCAGCGAGCCATCATCTTTTGGATAACCATCCAATCTCCGCCACATTTTGATTATATATATATACTATACACGGAATAAAACGCTGCCGTTTTTTGCAGCTTGCTACAGTAGCTACAGTAGCTAAAGTAACCGGCCCATTTAGTTTTTTTTTTCTTTTTCTTTAACCAGGCAAATTTTTAAAAAAAAATTGCTCGGCACAAAATAAGAAACAAAATTACAAAAGTACTTAATTATTTGGATCAAAAAATATCCGCGGCACGAGACCAAACACATAAGCTAATATAAAAAAAAAAAAATTTAACACCCCGCATCAACGCGCGGGCAATCATGCTTAACACATATTTACCCAATCTCATAAAATTATATTAAAATAAACCCAAATAGCCAAAAAACAACCTTCAAAAAATTAACATAACATACAAATTTTAAAAATAATACAGTAACCGGCCCATTGGGCTGCCATTTTGGGCCGGCCCATTTAACTTTTTTTTGTGTTTAAGTAGGCAACTTAAAAAATAAAAATAAAAAATTGCTCGACACAAAATAGAAATTTTTATATAAAATTATGTTTTTTTATATTATGCCAAATGTAAATTAGGGTCAATATATAAATCTTTTTCTTCTCTCTCTTTTAAATCATATCGCCGTCTCTTTCCTCCATCAAAAAACAATATGTTCATCATCTAAAAATAATACATCATCTTTTCTCTTCTTGTCTTCAGATCTAAAAACATATCTCATTGGAAATTCCATCATCTTTAGTTATCTGCAGGTGAATAAACTCTACGATATATGTGTCCATCTAAATTAAATCACCTTTTGATTCGAAAGAAAAAGAAAGGAATTTGGTAGTTTCATTTGGCTGAAATAAAGGAAAACGTTTTTTGTTGGAGACTGATCATACTAATATTTAGTATATGGACAACAGGTATGTTCATGTGGTAATTTAAAATAATTACAAAGCTCTAGTAACAACAAGCATCGACGGTTTAATGTAAGTGGTTACTTTATTTAGTTTTGGTTTCACTGGATATTTGCTTAAGAAATTTATGGTGTAATTGCATTTGCTTTGAAAACGGTCATTTGAGCGGTGCACCTTTGGTTTTTTTTTTCCGTCAAAATTGTTGATTGAAATTTTTTTGTGACCATTAAATGCAATAGTTATGGTTTTTTAAAAGATTTGGTTCGATAAGGTGTTGTCAAAGAAAAATGAAAACGTTGCATCAATAGTAAATTATTTAAATGACGTTTTTAATTGTATTGGTGACCGTGTTTTATTAATACCAAAATTATATGTGAGTAGTTAAGGTGTGAATGTTTGAATTGGATGATCTGCTATTTATTTCTTTTTTCTTGAAAGGATTATTACTACAAATTGCCCGACTTAGTACCGATAATGTTTGAAACATATGGGGGGTTAAGGTGGTTTGTATGAAGTTTATTGTGGTCATTGCAGGTATGCATATTTTTTGAGGCGTGCGCATATGTTTTAATGAATTTGACGAGAGCTGGTGACACTCATGTTTTTTGAAGGGTTGGTACTCGTATGTTTCTAATAACATTTGATACTAAGTGAAGTGTGCATGTATGTTAGTTTAAGAGTACACGTGTGTTTTTGATAGTGTGCATTATGTGTTTTTGGGAACGGTATTCGTATGTTCTAATAAATTTGTATGGAAAGTGAAGCGTGTGGCATGTATGTTCGTGAAAGCTGTACTCATATGTTTTCGATGAGTGTCTACAGTTTTAGGATTGAATGGTTACTCGTATGTTATAGTAAATTTGGGAGGAATGATGAAGCTTTGTGAACGTATGTTCGTTATAGGAAGAGTGCTGTATGTTTTTTGAATGACGTGTATGATTTAACAAGATACATCTTATATTTGAATTGTATTTCATTTTGTATATATTATTTATGTTTTTGTTTGTTATAAATTTAGAGGTTAATGTATTAGTTAGGTTTTTTGTTATAATTTTAAATGATTAAAGAATGTATATCTGAAACTTACTTGCAATTAACATTTTTTAGACTAGATTACAGTGATGACTTCATAATTATATTTGTACGCTAATATGTAAATAATATATAAAAAAAAAACATATACGCATTTTTTTTTGAACATTGTTGTTAAAAGACAAATAAAAAATTAAATAAAAATATTTCAAAAATTAATGATTTTAAAAACATTTCTTAATTAAAAAGTTCTAAAAAAGTTTAATTAAGTTTTACTATTAAATAAATAGTAAATTCTTATTGGTTTTTCTAAAACATGTGTACGGACTAAACAAATGCCAAAATAAGGAATTAAAAAAAGTATTATTTTTTCATTCAAATTTTAAGGAATTAATAAAAAACGTCTTTTTAATTAAAAAAATTAAAAATATATTATTTAATTGAAAACTTTTAAAAATTAGTTGTAAAAATATATTTTTTAAATTTCGAAAAATAAGTGTTTTAAAAATTGTTTTTTATTTTAAAAAATAGAAAAAAGTAAAAAAATATTTGCCGTGTTAAACAAGTCATACGGTCAACATTATCATTAAAAGTCAAGACATTTATTAGTCATTAATTGTATTGACATAAAAATGTGATTGAATTTAAATATACCCTTTTCATTTAAATGAAATCACTTAATATTTGCTAAATTTTGATTGGTTTGAACGGATTCTTAAAGTTCTGCGCTTAAAATGGGTTCTCAATATAACGCGCCCCTATATATATATATATATATATGTATAATATATATATATATATATTTTATATATATATATATTATATATATATATTATAGGAATAAAGATCAATAAAAATGACAAATATTCGTGAGAAAAATAAAAAACGATTTTTTTTTTTTTAAAAGTTCTCAAAAATTTTGAAAAAAAAATTTCACATGATCAGTGTATGTTGGTGCATGAAATATGTTGATAAAGGAATAGCTTTTTCAAAAATCCGTGAATAGTTTTGCCGAAAAAAAATCGTTTGTGCAATTAAAATAGGTTTTTTGTGACATCAAAAATTCGTTTTTGTACTCCAACTTCTTTTATTTTTGCACCAAATTTTATTGCGCAATGAAATATAATCAAGTTGAAATTTATTGTGCTTCAAAATATTTTTTTGCATCAAAATTTCTTTTTTTGCGCATTAAAGAAAACGTTATATAAAACTCAACTATAAGAAAAACTTCTTTTACAAAAGTTTTATGCTACCAACATACCTTGAATTTAATGAATTTTTTTGGAATTTTTGATAACTTTTTTAAAAAAAAGTTTCTTTTTATCTTCTCAACGAAATAATTTGTCTTTTTATTTTTAACCTTCCTATATATTATATATATATATATTTTATATATATATATATATATTTTATACTATATATATATTATATAATATATATGATAAAATGTCAATAAAAGACAAAATATTCGTGAGAAGGATAAAAAGTTTTTTTTGTAAGTTCTCAAAAAATTCGAAAAACTTTCACAGATTGTGTATATTGGTGCATGAAAAGTTGTAAAGGAAGTTTTTAAAGTGGAATGTTTTGTGAAAAAAAAAATTATGGTAATAAAACGTTTGTGCATTAAATCGGTTTTTGTGCATCAAAATTTCTTTTTTGTACCTAACTTCTATTGACTTTGATCAAAAATTTTTTGCGCACCATTCAAATTATAACAAGTCGAAAAATTTGTGAGCATCAAAATTTTCTTTTTTTTGACACATTAAAAAAAACGTATATAAAAACTCACTATTTTTAAAATTCTTTTACCAAAAGTTTTATGCACCATCACATACCTGGTGCTGATTTTATGGAATTTTTATAGGTATTTTTCCTTAGAATTTTTTTTAATAATAGTTTTATTTGTTATTGTTTTCTATCCTCTCTCTCTCTCTCTCTCTCTAATATTTTATAATATATATATATATATTATAAGCTGCGTGTTACAATCATTGTTATCATACCCTAGATGAGTCCTAATAACGATCTATGGAGTCATTATAGGATTTCACAATCACGCTTCGCCTCCTAATCGTTCGACGATTTTTGATGACATTGTTTCTTGGTCCTTTTTATGGTGTTCTAGTAGATGTAATAGGGTTTTTTCTTGGGAGTATTGGTTAAAAAACCCCTATCTTATTTCTTTGTAATGTCTTTCTAGCTCCTTGCTAGTTTTTTTAATAAAGTTGCCGTTCAAAAAAAAAAATCGGTTTTTTGTGCATCAAAAATTCGTTTTTGTACCCAACTTCTTTTGACTTTTTGCATCAAAATTTTATTTCGCATCAAAAATATAACAAGTCAAAAAATTTGTGCATCAAAATTTCTTTTTTTGCGCATTAAAAAAACGTATAAAAACTCACAATTAGAAAAACTTCTTTTACAAAAGTTTTATGCACCAACATACCTGATTTAATGGAATTTTCTTAGTATTTTTATCCGAGAACTTTTTTATAAAAAATTTTCTTTTTAATCCTTCACCACACTAATAGAACTTTTTAAAAAAAAGTTTTCTTTTTAAAAAAAAATTTCTTTTTATCATTTTCACGAATATTTATCTTTTTATTTTAACCTTCATATATATATATATATATATTGGTTCAAATAGAAAGGGTTTTAAGATAGAAAGGATAAAAAGTCTATGCTATTAATTTTAATACATTCATTAATTATAATATAAAACCATCATTAATTTTAATAAAACACTATCATTATATGTGTCAAAAGACTTTGTTTGTCACTAAAAATGTGTCATAAAAATTGGTGTGTCGTTTAGAATGTGTCATTACAAATTCTCTTAAAAATTTAGTGTGTCACTACAAATATACTAATATGTTAGTGTGTCAGTACAAATGTGTCAAAAAAAACCAGTGTGTCATTACGTATGCAAAAGAAAATTTAGTGTGCCACTACAAATGTACTAATATTTAGTGTGACACACAAATGTGTCGAAAAAAACTAGTATGTCATTACGTATGCAAAAAAAAAATTAGTGTGTCATAAATAAAAGTATAGAAAAATTAGTGTGTCACTATAATATAACAAGGATGAATTCCTTGTAATTAATAGAAAAAAATTCCTTTGAAATGGGTCAAACAACATTTATTCTTCATTAATAAAGAGTTATTTATTAAAACACAATCACTAATGTCATCCATTGATTAATTTTTTGATAGTTTCATCAAACCATCAAAATCCTTCTTATCATTTCTACATTAATATATTTTTCACAATAACCACACTTTATATATATATATATACCTGTTTTTTATGTTTAAAAAAAGGCTAGGCGTACTGTCTTGATTTTAATTGATAAAACATAAAAACATGGCATGCAAACATTTTTATCGTACTTATGTAAAAACAAATTTAGAATCCATAGGACCCCTTCCGTCCCAAAATTATAGTTCACGTTTTTTTTTTTAGATGTTCTAATTTAATTGTTCATTACTAAAAATAGATAGGAAAGTTTGATCAAGTTTACCATATTACCCTTACTTGAAATTATAATTACAAACTTTAAAGAATATTTTAATTAATTAGCTAAGGGTAAAACTGTCATTCTGCTAAAAAGTAAGAAAGAAAAAGCCGTAATAAATGCATTTTTCTTAAACTGTGTGTTTTTTATCGAGGACAATAATTTTGAGACGAAAGAAGTAGTAATTTACGGTAGTATAGATATTAAATAGAAAATCTGTCAATAACAGTAAAATAGCCGACAGCCCCATGCCAAGTTAGTCAAGGCCATGTTGAGTTTCAGTTTTCAAGTACAGATACTTTGAAAATAAATGAATTAAGTTTTAGATTTATTATATGGAGACTATTGATCAATTATTCAATCAACTTGGTATTAATTTATATAGTTACAATTGACACGTGACACATCAAAAACGTGATACGTCATCAAAATGTGGAAATGAGAACACTTTATGAAAGTACACGTACCAAATCGACAATTGTTTCAGTACACGTACCAACTCGATAAATTGTAAAAAATTCGTTGGTATTCTTCGGCTTTATCCCAATATTCAATGATCACGTGGAGAGAAAGAATGTTAGATACAAAGAAATGAATCAGCAGCCGTATACTCTTCTTCAAAGACGAAACTTGGGTTGGCTGCGGAGGTTGCGAGACATCCATGGAACTTTATGGTACAGTGCTAATTTTTGTAAAATTCTTGATTTTTCATACAAGTACTCTTTGTAAATAATTTCATGCTTATTAGAGATTAGCCCAAGTATAATTGTTTTGAGATTCGCGCAATATGTTAGCTTATTTATCAAGTCATGATGTATTCTATTTCTATATATTTGACATATTACTAATGAGATGATTAAGAACTTTACATTAACTAATATGGTATCAGAGTTCAGCCTACTAATCCATTATCTATTAAACAACATCATATTTGTACCCGCAACCTTCATATGGTTTTTCGGCTAGTGGTGGATGTCCGTATGCTCCTACCATGATTCTTTCGGCTTTTCAGCCTATGACATTATCGGACCCGAATTGGCATATGAACACGGGAGTTTCTTCGCAATTGGCATACAACACAGGTATACTTACTTATGTGTGTAATAAAAGCATTTATCCTTATATATATGTGCTGGCAATGGTCAATGTCATTAATACGGAACATAGTTTTTTGCTAACTCCACATAAACATTTACACCTTTATCATATACTTGTCACAACCAACATCATTAAAAACTTATTTTATGTGCTTAAATTTACAAAAGACAATATAGTTTATGTCGAATTTGACGAGTTTTGGTTTTCTGTGAAAGATTACCGGACTTGTAAGCTCCTTCTTCGTTGTGATGGCAACGGTGATCTCTATCACGTCCGCCATCACCTCATTTAGTACTACTACATGGCATCTACGCCTCAGGCTTCCCAGTGAAGAAGTGTTACATCACTTAGAGTCTAGCCATTTCATTTATTGTAATAATACAAAGCAGTCCACTTTGTGTCATGCTTGCCAGCTTGGTGAACATATCAAACTTTCTTTTTATAGTTCTGAGTCATGTGTTAAGTCAATTTGTTATATTTTACATTCGGATGTGTGAGTTACCCATCACGAATGCCAATGGAATAAAATATTATGCTATATTCATAGATCATTTTCCTTATTTTTTATGTGTTTATCCTTTACGCCATAACCCTGACTTGAATTATAACTTTATGCAATTTCATGCTTTTGTAAAAAACTAATTCAATGTTGACATTAAGGCTTTACAATGTGTACATCAGGGTGAATTTGAAAACACCCGCTTTCATAACCTTTTTAGTGAACATCATATTCAGTTCAGCTTCTCGTGTCCTAAGACATCTCAACAAAACGAGAAGTCAGAACGCATGCTTCATACAATAACAAACTTGTTCTAACTCTCCTATTTCAAGCTCACATGCTACCCATTTATTAGGTGGAAGCATTACATGGTCATCTATCATTTGAATATTTTGCCGGTAAGTGCCATTCAAAAAGCCATAGTGTTTACTAAACTATACAACACCAAACCCATGTATGACACCCTTCGTGTGTTTGGATGACTTTAGTATCCTTACATGCAAATTGAACACAAACTTCTAGCCCATTCCACCCCTTTTGTTTTCCTCGGTTACCCATATAACCTACGAAGATATCGGTGTCTTAACCTTGCCACTAATAAAATCATCCTTTCTTGTCATTTCAAATTCGACGAGGACTTTTTTTCATTTCGGTATGTGACACTAACCTTGCCACTTTCACATGATTTATTGCTTCACAACCTATTACCTCCACCACCATATGCCCCATTACTTGTTGGGATTTGTTATCTATATAACCTATATATCACATTATAAACGCAGCGGATATGGTCCTAAAGGGATAGCGTATGGCGTGACTAATTAACATAAAACACTGAACAATTTGCGTACCTTTTCATTCTTGATCAAGCAATCGAATGGCGTAAATTACGCATACTAATTTCTCCTTAAGAGCTCACGATACAAGTGAGATATCAAAGTAGATATCCTCTATGGATTATCCACACAACACGTCTTTGATTTTACTATGTGAATGCTAGTTCTTGAATCACGAAGACAAACTAAACACTTTTAGTTGATTTTGACCTAAAATCGAAAACCCCAAGGGTTTTGGTAGTTTCGATCGACTAAGAACAATGGAACAAGAAGAAAAAGAGAATTTTAGTTTGTCTAGGTTTTCCAAGAAACTCCAAATAATCAATTAGGGAATTCATTATATAGGCACAATAACTTGGTGAACAAGTTTGCACTCCTAATCCTCCCTTAACATCTTAAGTCGGCCAAAACTGTCATTACGGGTCCTCCCATAGTTGATTTTTGGCCTTTGATAATTAATATATACAATACACATTAATTAAAAGGTCTAACGTCGGTTATTCGTCACACGGACAAACTAACGACCGTTAAGTTAAATCGTGAAATATAAATATAATTTATAATATAACTAATATATTAATTACATTAAATAATAACTAATATAATTAATAAGATACATTGAATATATTAATTACATTATTAGCATAGTATCTCGGTGTATACATGTGTGATCCAATAGGCTCACGTATCTCTAGCCATATAGATATGAGTACAAAAGCTCGTATCATACACCTAAGATTTATAAGGAAAAGAGTAGAGCTCTATCATGAAGATACCTGAAAACTAGCCACGCTAGTATTTTTCTTCTTCCTCAACCCGGAGAAATAGGCAGGACATTTCCTCCTCCAGTTACCCACCTCTTTGCAGTGATGGCATATCGAGTCCTTTGTTGGATTCTCTTTCTTAGGTGGCGGAGGGATCTTTGGTTTGGAGGCATAAGCTTGCTTACCCTTTCCTTTACCACTTCCCTTAGCACCTCTCGTTTTATTCTTATCTTTGTTAATCTTACCTCCTCTAATAGAAAGTACAGCAGGAGCATCAGCCGTTTAGTAACTCCTTCCTCAGTAAGCTTAAGCATAACTTGTAGCTAAGCTATAATCGTCCCCATGTTATGCATATTATAGTTCTATACGCACTGCTCATAGTCCTTAGAGAGAGATTTCAAAATAAGACTCACACTAAGTTCTTGAGGAATGGGGTAACCAAGGCGTTCCAAAGTGTCTAAGTAGCCCTTCATCTTCAAGAGATAGGATCTCATCGATTGACTATCTTCCTGTTTGCCAGCATGGAATGCTTTAACTGTTTCGAACCGTTCATGTTTAGCCTACTCTTTGAACATAGTTTTCAGTTCTTGCAACATGTCATATGCATTGTAGTTTTCCAAGGTCCTTTGAAGATCTGGATACATGATAACAAGCATAAGGCATGCGATGACCAACTCATAGTATGCGTCAATTGTCTCAGGATCAACAGCTTCAGGATCAAGAGTTGGTGGAACAGGTTGTTCCAAATGAACTAGCTTATTCTTTTACTCAAGAGCAATTTTTAAGTTGCGATGCCAGTTCGTAAAATTTGATCCAGTAAGCTTCTCTTTTTCAAGAATCGACCTGATAGTTGAATTATTCAAGTTTTGGGCTAAAGCTATCTACAAAACAATCAAAGTTAAAAAATATTAGTATTTTCGATAAATAATCCCTTTAAAAATTAACTACCCACATCTATATAAATAAACAATTATTTTTTCAAAAGGGTCTAAGATCCAACTTAAACTTCACCATCACATGAGTTGATCTACTAGCAATGGTGAACTCAAAAGGTAATCAACAAGTGATAATTGCGACATGTGCAATTCTTAGTTCGAATGGGTCAAAGGCACTATTATCCAGAATAATAATGTCACGATCAAGACAATGTTGTCTAGAACAATAATGTCAAGTTGGCATGTTTCGCCTCATTGTATGCCTCGGGTTAAGGTCTGACCCGCTTAACTCAATTTATCTCGTCAAATTAAGAACTATGTATAATCGCACTAGGTCTCATGCATAGTGGATAAAACACCTTGGGATTGCAATTCACCTACGCTCACGCAGAGTAAAAACAAGTGTAAGTGTTCTCACAATTGGATGGCATAGACTTAATTAAATGGGTATTAAAATTTTGATAAAAACAGGTGTACCGAAAACGTGTACAAGGAAGCATGCATACATCCTCGTATCACAAGTTTAAAACTTTTTATCTCGTTTTAATTTCTATGTATTGAAAAGTCCCTTTCATTTTATAATCCACAGCATAGTGAGCGGATTATTAGATTATGGACTGTATTGTAATACTTTAGAGAGTTATCAATAGATCTAGATACAGCATGTCACCCCAGCACAAATTCTTTACTTGCGTCACCCACCAAACCCCCAAACACCCAATACACCCAGACCGCGCACACACAACCCTGATAACTATCAACCCTCCGCTTCCAACCCCTCACACCCCCACCGCCACGCCCTCTACCCCGGCCCCCCCCCCCCCCTTACCCTAGCGGATGTCTATCAAACTGAATGCGGCAAAGTTCGACTTAAGCTTTGCAGCGGGAATAATCAATCCTGACGGTACGCCTTAAGGGTTTTTCGTTCAAGTATTGTTCATATTAGTAAATTTGCAAAATACTTTAATATTGTAAAAAAATTGTCGTTATATTATTAAACTTCCTTTTTCGTCGCTGGAGAGAAAAGTATGCATGTAAGCACAAACCTATGCGATTTAACATGCAAAAACAATAATTTAGTTGTATTAACTAGTTTATCACTCAAGCTAAATTATATATGCAAACACTATAATAATAAAGAAAATAATAATGTATTATAAACTACCATCTATACATTGTGTAGTCGCGGAAACCCAACCCAATGCGTCATAACATAATGCAAGACATTAGCTTGTAATAGATTATTATTACGATAGGTTTTTGTCCAAATTTATTTTTCAAAAACAAATTTGCACAATATATATGAGTCACAACAGTATATATATATATATATTATATTTATATTTCAAATATATATATAAATATTATATATACTTATATAATAAACACACACACACAACACACAATCATATATATATAAGCAAAAAAACGAGTTGAAACAATTAATCATACTAAAATACACAAACGACATGCAAAGGAACGACACACAAACAATTAAGCAAGTGTATACATACATCAAATAACTTGATTGCAAATGCCATATTTATACAAGGGTATCATGAAAACTACATGCTGATTGAAAATTTTAACCGACTTTAGGCCACGATCAGACAAGGAAAAAGTCTTCCCCGCGTTTAGCATTAAGCATAAAATTTGTAGTCTACTGAGTTGTGAACCCCCAAAAAAAGTTCGTGGTCTAACTCCATTCAGAGAGTTGGAACATTAATTCTTAGTGCATGAAGGCCATGCGATTAGCACACAAAATAATCAAACAAGCATGCATAAATCATGGGCATTCATCTGTTTTTACATATCAAACAATTACCACATAAACGTGTATGTATAATATAAACACAAGGCTTATAAACCATGATTAATATGCATGTTATTATCATGGTTAACAATTTAAACAAGTAAATAACGCAAATAAACCAAAAAAGGGTTAAATTTAAACCACGTAAAAATACACACGTTTTAAATCACCTAAAATCCGCAACTAAAGTTTTCTTTTCCAGATTTTAGAGACTCTTGGGAGTCATTATTTTCACAAAAATAAACCCTAAGGGTTCTCTAACAAATAAATCAATAAAACGCACAAAAATAAGCGTCTTTTTAGCCATTTTTCCAGTTTTTATGTAATTAAAACAACATACAAGCGGCTCGTGTCACACCCCAACAATGGCGGAAACTCGAGAATGCAACATAATGATCAATCATAACACAAGATACAAAATAGAGAAAACTACATTGCATAAACTTCAAGTGCTATGAAGACCATCAACCTCGAACAACCTCGAGTGATGTCCCAAATCGCAACTAAAATCCATAATATCTTACAATTATTCAAATGCCCTCACAGGGCTCCATAATCCAAACTTAATCCAAAACATCCAATTACTAGAACCAAACAACAAGCAAGCAAGACTTCAAACGAAATTCCACTCGGGATACTTCTAAGTCTGCTATAACAATCGCCAAACTACTCTTCTTTCACTTCACCTGAAAATGATACTCGAAAACGTCAACAATAATGTTGGTGAGCTAGCAGGTTTGACCTTAAACCCAAAAGCTATGCCAATATTTCAACAGTGGACAATAGTGCTATATGACAGTGAATATATGCAAACAACCTTAGCATCACAGCTAATCAATAACCATATGTCACTTACGCACCAAAAAGGCTTACCAGCTGGAGCACTAAAATTAGGGCAGGACCACACACAAACCTGGGTAGGTGTACCCATCCGCTCAAATAACCACACAAATACTGAGTAGGCGTACCCATCCGATCCAAACAATCATGCAAATACTGGGATAGGCGTACCCCTCCGATCCAAACAATCATTCAGCACATAATATTCACATAGCAGTCATAAGTACGTAACTTGTCCCAAAAACAAAACCGCATTTCGCACAGATCAATTCAAAATATTTCAAAACACATTTGAGTATCATTTTCCCCCAACGGAAAAACCAGTAAAAAGTGGGGCTACAAGAACTCACCTCAAGCAAGTCTTTAGCAACCAAATCTCAATCACACAAGCAAATGCAACGACGCCCGCACACGACCTAGTCCAGTTAATGTCCCAATTTAATCATCCAATTCTAAAACAATCTTCACGTTTGATGCATAGAGTTTAGACGCGTTGTACAATTACCCAAAATAATTTAGTGGTGTGATGGTTGACGACATATTTCCACAATCATATCAATCTCATTCCCCGATAATACATACTTATACTATTTAGAGAAAATAGATAAGTAATATAAATAAATATTTATAATTAATAATTATAAATATATCTCGACAAGTCCATTCGGTAACCTTAGTCACTTCAAAATAATCATAATACGGTTGAAATTGAAACGTTTACTCATAGTAAACATATTCGAGACGTTTTGAGAAAAATTATATTTTCCGTCTTTTAGTGAATTTATTAAATAAATAAAATAATTAAATAATATTTTATTATTTAAAAATAAAAAATCATGTTTTTAGGAAAATTTCTAAGTATAAACTTTTTACAAAAATTCGACATGAGCCGTACGCTCATACAACGTTTTCCAAGGTTTCAAACCTTATTTTCAACACTTTTCATAAATTCGACACTTTTCGACAAAATTCAAAATTCTCAATCTTTAACGTTTACAAAAACGTTTTTCCCAAAATATCGTTCCATATCACTTTGTAAACACATTTTCACTTTCAAAAGTCCATCAAAACTCTTATAACGACTAAATATCGCTTATTGGGCTTTAAGGCCCAACAAGGGTCCATTAAGACATTTATAAGTCCAAAATACGATCCAAGTCCAAAATCAAGGTCCATTTACATATATAAGTATATACTTATATGTAGAAAATAATCCGGACCACAATAAGCCCTCCCATTAAGCTACGGCTTAAGTAGACTTATTGGGCCGTGAGTCCAATAGCTCAAAAATACGTATATTAAGCTTGAAAATAATGTAATAAGCTACGTATCGCATTTGGTTACTACCATAAGCCTCAAAAATAGTCCATAACATATGACATAAGACAAAAATAATCAAAATCACTTTTCTAGTGATTTTGGGAATGGTTCGTGCCATATAAGCCCAAAATAAGCCAAGAAATAGCTTAAAATAAGCCCGGATAAGCTATACAAGCTACTATCAAAAATAAGCATTCTAGCATCATATATTATTCAACCATCACGACCACAACATCAAAACTACAAAAACCCTCTTTTTCCTTTTTACCATACACGAACCAAACACCACCCTTTTTATTCATTTCGCTTCCAAAAATCGATTTTCACAACGATCAACTTGTACAACTAACATTTATGCATCAAAACAAACCCAAAAGGACAAACGAAATTTAAATTTAAAAACTTACAAGAAAATCTTCAAAAATGTATATTTCGACACGAACCGGACAACCCAAACATTGTTTTAATGAACACCCAAATACTCGTATCAACCCGGAATATCACGTTCTCGATCAAAGTTGGAATTTTTATGGTGGATTGTTGTTGGTGAGGGGCGGACGAACACAAGCACACACACTTGTGTGTGTGTTTATTTTTTTTGAAATGATAATGAAATGAATGGAAGGACTAGTGGAAGGAATATATGTACATGGCATCTCTAGACAACAAGGCTAAAATTTAGCCTCCTTGTCCCCTATCCTTCACACGTCCCAACTAGCATCCTAGGAGGGTTCGGGTCTTTCTTTTAGTGTCGGGATCACTTAAAAGCTCGTATAACTCAACCGTAAAATTTACCCCAAAGTTAATTAGTATTTTTACTCACCTTAAAAATACTTTTCCATTAACCTAGAGTATTCACACGACATATTTTCACTTTACACCCTTCAAAACTCATTTGGACATTAACGAACGTGTCAGACTCATTTTTCGGCATTTCTCAAAATTCACGGGTCAAACCACCTGGAATACAAATAACACAATAATACCTTCCGAAAGGGATTATTAATCACAATAAACCACCATTCATCATAATACTCATAAAATCTCCACAATTCTCATAAAAATCACCATCGTCAACACGGTACAAAATCTTAATAAACTGACAAAAGTCAAATAGTCAAAAGACTATAAATGAAATATTCAGAACACAAAAAGGGCAAAGTTTACATTCTACCCCTTTTAAAAGAATTTCGTCCCCGAAATTCAACTAATAACATCACTAAACAAAAGCGGGTACTTCAATTTCAGCTGATCTTCACGTTCCCACGTGAATTCAGGGCCACGTTTCAAATTCCACCGAACCTTGACGATGGAAATCCTACTATGTTTCAACTTCTTAAACTCCATTTCCAAAATTTTCACAGGCTCTTCCACAAAATTCAACTTAGCATCAACTCGAATCTCATCCAAAGGCACTTGCAGTGTTGGATCAGCCAAACACTTCTTAAGGTTCGACACGTGGAACGTGTCATGAACACCATTCAATTCCTCAAGCAAATCTAACCGATAGGCCACAGGGCCTACCTTTTCGATAATCTCAAAAGGTCCAACAAATCTAGGTGCTAACTTCCCTTTCTTCCCAAAGCGTACCACACCTTTCCAAGGCGATACTTTGAGCATGACATAGTCACCTACACTAAACTCTAGAGGCTTCCTCCTCTTATCAGCATAACTTTTCTGACGATCACGCGCAGCCTTAAGTCTATCCTTAATTTGCGAGATCTTCTCAGTAGTCTCTTTCACTAACTCAGGTCCTATCAACTGACCTTCTCCAACCTCAGCCCACATAATTGGCGAACGACACTTTCTACCATACAATGCCTCAAACGGAGCACATCTCACACTAGAATGATAACTATTGTTATACGAAAACTCAACCAACGGAAGATGAACATCCCAACTTCCTCCGAAGTCTAGGACGCACGCTCTAAGCATGTCTTCCAAAGTCTGAATAGTACGCTCACTCTGACCATCGGTCTGAGGGTGATAAGCCGTACTCATGTCTAAACGAGTCCCTAATGCCTCTTGCATTGACTGCCAAAACCTTGATGTAAAACGACTATCACGATCCGATATAATCGAGATCGGCACACCATGTCTAGCAACTATCTCATTCAAATACAATCTAGCCAACCTTTCCATCTTATAATCCTCACGCATAGGTAGAAAATGAGCAGACTTAGTCAATCGGTCCACAATGACCCAGATTGTGTCATGCCCACTACTAGTCCTAGGCAACTTAGTCACAAAATCCATAGCTATCCCTTCCCATTTCCATACGGGAATCTCAGGTTGCTGGAGCAAGCCAGATGGCCTTTGATGCTCAGCCTTAACCTTCAAACAAGTCAAACACTTACTAACATACTCAGCTATATCCTTTTTCATTCCAGGCCACCAATACCTATCTCTCAAATCATAATACATCTTATCAGCTCCTAGGTGTACAAAGTACTTCGACTTATGGGCTTCATCCATTATCAAGGTTCTCACCTCACCCTTCAAAGGTACCCATATTTGATCTAGGTAGTACAAAGTTTCATCACTTCTCTGTTCTATCATCCCATCCAAACCTTTCTACAATCTTGCAGACTCATTCACAGCTTCCTTCTGAGCCGCCAGCATCTTATCCTGAATACTCGACTGAAGGATCATATTCATAGCTCTAACTCTCTTAGGTTTTACTCTTTCCTTCCTACTTAGGGCATCAGCCACCACATTCGCCTTACCAGGATGGTAGCGAATTCCACAGTCATAATCACTAAACAACTCTATCCAGCAACGCTGTCGCATTTTCAACTCTTTCTGACTAAAGATATGCTGAAGACTCTTATGATCCGTATAAATGACACTCTTTGTCCCATACAGATAGGGGTGTTAACGAGTCGAGCTTTTAACGAGCTACTCGAGCTCGAGCTCGATTAACTCGAGCTCGAGCCTATACATTATCAAGTTCGAACAAAAGAACATGCTCGTTTAAAAAAACAAGCCAAGCTTTTAAAAGGAAATATTCGGCTCGGCTCGTTCGAAATCTCGTTTAGTTACTCAAGTCGAACGAGCCGATCGAGCTTGTCGAGCTTAACGAGTCGAACGAGCTAATCGAGCCAAACATTTAACTTTTTTCAAACTTTTCCTTTTCACATTTTAATGAGTATTGATAAATTTAATGTAATTTAAAATAATAAATATTAAATTGCCAAACTTTATTAGCATCAAATTAGATACTCTTTAAAAGCTATATCATTTTACTTTTTGAGCTTTGGTTTTATACCTATTTTCTTTCTTTTAACTTGCATACATCTTTCTATGTGGGATGCATTCTAATCTATACTTTTGTATGTTCTATTTAATACTAAAAAAGATACATAAAATAAATTTAAAAAGGAAATGAACTTAAAATTATAAATCACCCAACGATATATTTTTATAGATGATCATAGCACGTCTAAATCGATATATAGTGTTACTTAATTTTGATGTCTATTGTATAGAGTTTATTGAAAATAGATGCTATTGCAAGGTAAGGTATACGAAATGACTTGACACTTGATAGTATAAGTTTTGTTAACAAATTTATATTAAGCTTACAAAAGCATATGCATAGATGAATCAACTAGTAGTATACAATTATTTTATGAATCAAATAGTAATTTTGAAATAACATAGATCCATAAATTACAAGTATCTCGATAATAAAAGTTGTCATTTACATATATTCATGATCAAACTTAAGGTGTAGTATGAGGTATTAAAGGGGTTTTAAGTTCTAAAATTCTTCATACACTTTTTATAAGTAGTAGAGATAAAATATGATGATATTTTTTTTGCTAACTAGAAAATACTTAGACAAAAAAATAAAAATAAACTTTGAAATATCAAAAAGAAACAAGAGAGTTTAAACTATAATAGGGACATGACTAGTAGATTTATCTCACATTGCTTGAAGAGGAAAACTTTAAGGGAAATTTTTTTATATAAGCAAAGCCCCCACCCTATTTTGAAACTTACTTAAGCTTTAGATGCTTTTAAGCATTGAGCTTATAAGTTACATAAATTGTGTGTTCTAAACAAGCTTTGTTGAGCTTATAAGTTACATAAATTTAGTTTGAGCATTAGAACAATTTTTATAATTGTAAACGAGCTTTCGAGCTCGAGCTTAAGATAATAAACAAGCCTATGATGTTCGATCTTTTATACGAGTATCTTAAGCTTGAAATTTAGTTTATTGTAGGAGTAATAAAAAGTACAAAATCTTAAACGAGCTTCGAGCTCGAGCTCGAACAGCAACAAAATATTCGAGTTCGAGCTCGAGCCAATTTAAAAAAGTTTATTCGAGCTCGAGCCGAGTAGTTAATAAACGAGCCTATCTCGTTTAGGCCAAAACTCGACTCGGATCGAATCGTTAACACCCTTACATACAGATAATGTCTCCAGATCTTAAGTGCAAACACAACCGCACCCAACTCCAAATCATGGGTAGTATAATTCTTCTCATGAATTTTCAACTGCCTAGACGCATAGGCTATCACTTTACTTCTTTGCATTAACACACAACCTAGTCCTATCTCGAACGCATCACAATATACCACAAAGTCTTCTGGTCCATTGGGGAGAGCTAGAACAGGCGCATTACACAACTTATCCTTCAAGGTTTGAAATGCCCATTCCTGTTCCTGACCCCAATCAAAAACCTTACATTTTGAGTCAAGATAGTAAGAGACTTAGCTATCTTAGAAAAGTTCTCAATGAACCTACGGTAATATCCAGCCAATCCTAAGAATGAACGAACCTCAGTCGGAGTTCTAGGGGCTTTCTAATTCTTAACAGCTTCAATCTTACTAGGGTCTACATGAATCCCATCACCATTTATCACATGCCTAAGAAACTGCTTCTCTTAGCCAGAAATTCACCTTAGGCAACTTAGCATACAATTTCTACTTTTTTGAGCGTTTCTCAAGACTAACCTTAAGTTGTTCTACATGCTCCTCTGAGTCTTAGAGTAGATTAAGATACGTCTATAAACACTATCACAAACATATCAATATAAGGCCTACAACCTATTACATCAAATCCATAAAAACCGTTGGTGCGTTAGTCAGACCAAGTGGCATTACTGTGAACTTAAAAAGTCCAAAATGGGTTCCTACACGCAGTCCTTGGAATGTCAACCTCCAAGCACTCTCAGCTGATGGTATCCAGACCTAAGAATCCTATTTCGAGAAAAACTGGCGACCCTTGCAGTTGATAAAATAGATCATCAATTCTAGAAAGTGGAAACGATCCATAACAATACAACTTGTTTTCAGTTCTTTTATAATCAAATGCACATCCTTAAAAGAACCATCCTTCTTCTTAACAAACAATACCGCGCTCCCTAAGGCGATGAGCTTGGTCCGAATGAAACCTTTGTCATTGGAGTTCCGTTGAGTTTGTCGCGACACTCCTCCAATTCAGAAGGTTCCAAACGATAGGGAGAGACTTGAGCTACCGCGTTGCTCAGGGATTAACTCAATCCGGAACTCATTTAACCGAATAGGCGACAATCCAAATAGATCATCTGGGAATACCTCAGGAAAATATCTAACCACAATAATCTCTTCTTGTTTCCTTTCATTAGCCTTAGCCCTCATAAAGAGTCTCGCTTTCTCTTCCGGTCTCTCTCTTAATACTCTAAGCACCTTGCCATCCGGTAGTGGTATCCTCACTACCTTCTCATGGCAAATTATTTCAGCCTTATAATTAGACAACCAGTCCATACCTATAATCACATCAAAACTCCCATGCCCAAAAGGTATGAAATCGATGTCAAAGACATGACCCTCGATTTCTAGTTTACAACCCTTAATAACCTTATCAATCTCTACTAGTTGCCCGCTAGCTATCTCAATCTCATATATGAAACCTATGTCACTGGGCTCTAAGCCCAACAGAGGTATAAAAGTAGTAGAAACAAAACTATAGTCGGCACCAGAGTCAAATAAGGCAGTGGTGTTGGATCCCGTTAACACTTCATAACATATATAATAATCACGAATCGAACTAGAAAAGAGAAAGAGAGGTGAGTTGTTTTAGAGAGAGAAAGAAGAGAGAATTTTGGAAAAGGAAAAAATTATTTAGAAATGAAACAACTAACTTTTTCTAAATAAGAAAAAGCTTATATACCCTGTCACGTTAAAGGTACGCGCGGGATATTTAACTAGGACCTGGGCTCGGGTTTTGCTTGGGATTAAACCCGAAACATATACAATATTAGATTCACTATCAAGCCCGTACGTTGGCCACCGTACTATATTCGCACCCTTTTCCCAGTTATATTTAACAAAAATATTGAGCTCACACATTTCAATGACTGACATAACTAAAACACCAAACCGACGAACACACAAAAGCAAACAAAGTGGAACACCGCGCACATAGATCTTATACCCAACTAAACGACGATCTTAGGTTATGTCCTAACGCAATCCACCTAGTTCTCTATAACCTTGGCTCTGATTACCAATACTGCACACCCTACGCGTACAATGGCAGAAACTCGAAAATGCATCATAATGATCAATCATAACACAGATACAAAAAGAGAAAACTGGCATTGCATAACTTCAAGTGCTATGAAGACCATCACCATCGAACAACCTCGAGTGATGTCTCCCAATAAAGTCGATACTAAAATCCATAATCTCTTACAATTATTCAAATGCCCTCACAGGGGTCCATAATCCAAACTTAATCCAAAACATCCAATTACTAGGACCAAACAACAAGCAAGCAAGACTTTAAACGAAATTCCACTCGGGATACTTCTAATTCTGCTATAACAATCACCAAACTACTCTTCTTTCACTTCACCTGAAAATGATACTCGAAAACGTCAACAATAATGTTGGTGAGCTCGTAGGTTTGACCTTAAACCCAAAAGATGTGCCAATATTTCAATAGTGGACAATAGTCTATATGACAGTGAATATATGCAAACAACCTTAGCATCACCGCTAATCAACAAACTTTTTACGAAATTTTGACATGACCCGTACGCTCAAACAATGTTTTCTAAGGTTTCAAACCTTATTTTTAACACTTTTCATAAATTCGACAATTTTCGACAAAATTCCAAATTCTCAATCTTTAAGGTTTACTAAAACGTTTTCCCCAAAATATTGTTCCATATCACTTCGTAAACACATTTTCACTTTCAAAAGTCCATCAAAACTCTTATAACGACTAAATATCGTTTATTGGGCTTTAAGGCCCAACAATGGTCCATTAAGACATTTATAAGTCCAAAATACGATCTAAGTCCAAAATCAAGGTTCAATTACATATATAAGTATATACTTATATGTAGAAAATAATCCGGACCACAATAAGTCCTCCCATTAAGCTACAACTTAAATAGACTTATTGGGCCGTGAGTCCAATAGCTCAAAAATACGTATATTAAGCTTGAAAATAAGCTAATAAGCTACGTATCGCATTTGGTTACTACAATAAGCCTAAAAAATAGTCCATAACATATGCCATAACACAAAAGTAATCAAAATCACTTTCCTAGTGATTTTGGGAATGGTTCGTGGCATATAAGCCCAAAATAAGCCAAGCAATAGCTTAAAAATAAGCCCGAATAAGTTATACAAGCTACTATAAAAAATAAGCTATCTAGCAACATATATTATTCAACCATCACGACCACAATATTAAAACTACAAAATCCATAACCAAACACCCCTTTAATCATCTGTTTCGCTTCAAAAAATCGATTTTCACAAGGATCAACTTGTACAACTAACATCTTGTAACATTCCGTATTTTCAGGTCATTTTATGACGCTATTTATTTCGTCATAATTTCACCATTTATTTTATTTTAGTTTCGTACTCGTTTACTTTTAATTCTTATCATATAATTAAATCGCGTAAACTAAAAATCAACAATTAACGTAACAGACACTAAACGAATTAAAGTTTTCGTCAAACAAGTGTTAAATAAATATTACGAAGATAATTTATAACTTTTCGTATTTTTTTAAGATATTTTTCTAGATATTTTATTAGATATTTTTCTAGATATTTCTTTAGATATTTATCTAAAATATCTTTTAGATATTTTCCTTTAACTTAACCCTAGTTAACTTAACTAGAGTTTCTTAACCTTAGTTAAGCCCTATATAAAGGCTTAACTAGTAAGAAAAACATACAAAACACATTCCTAAGGTGTAAAACACAAAAATCTCTCCCATTTCTCTCTATACATGCCACGGCTCAAATAAGCCACACAAACAAATCCACACTTTGATTTTCTTTCACCATATTAGTGTTTACATATCATACTTAAGGTATTCTAAGAAGAATTGAAGGGTTGGTTAAGCTTTGAAAGGGTTTTAACAAGTTATTGCAAGATTAGGGTTTTTGGTAAAAATTAGGGTTTCATCCTAATTTTTCAAGCCAAGAGGTTTAATCACAAGGTTATGAGTTACAAGTAAAAATGGTAAAATAACATGTTAATCTTGTTATCTTGGACTCACATGAACAAAACATGACCTAAGAAATGAAAAGGTATCAATTGTTTTATAGATCGTTCTGCAACGCATTCTTTATTTAAATTGAAATAATTTTCAAATAAAAATATCTTCATTTCGAAATTCCATTAGATTCTAGTGG
>BQNB010107201.1:0-23219 GCA_026074375.1 Tanacetum coccineum | reverse complement strand
ATTATACTAACAGTAGTAACTAGTAGTGGTAACGTTATACTACCAGTACTAACCACTTAGCATAATTTCCATTATGTACCTCAGCAGCAGTAACTTCTAAGAATCCATGAAGTCTTTTAAGACCCAACAGAAATGACCTGGGAGAGTGGTCGTGTACAGGTTGTGCCCCGACCCGGGTCAAGAACCTCTAGCGACCACATGTGATCGCTACAGTGTCAGGAACCAAATATGGTACAAAGTTGTACCGACCACACGTGGTCACTAGATCTTCCAAACACAAAACACTCTCCAACCTGTAGTGACCGCATGTGGTCGCTACAGGTGCATGTTCCAAAACCTGATCCAAGTCATACTGACCACATGTGGTCCGTACATCGTTTAAGCCAAACTATTGTGACCACATGTGGTCAGTATAGACTCATCAAGAAAATATAGGCGTTGGTCAAAAAGTCAAAGTCAAGTCAACGGAGTTGTCGTTAGAAGTCTGAAAATGTGGTCATTAGAACTTCTTACGATATAGCTGTGACGACTTCCTTTCTTACGACTAACTGTGATCGTTAGAGCTTCTAACGACCACAAAAGTGGACTTCTAGTGACCACATGTGTGGTCATTAGAAGCTGTGTTTGTTGTAGTGATAGTTATGGTCCTTTGAGTTGTGATGTTGTTACCAAATGGACCATGCAGTTTTTATAGTTTTAAATGGTTTTTTTCGGATCGGGCAGTTGGACTTCTCCCTCTTGGGCCGTTCGGGCCGTCCATCCTCCTGCATTGGCGTAACATGCTCATTGCAAAAGCCATTGCAACTTTCTATTTTGCTTAGACAAATTGGTTGTGTAGGTAAGTGTTCAGGCTTTTAATGATGGAGATCATCAACGAAGTCGAATTCGTGGTAAATTTTATCTTACTGAAGAATTCACTTTTACTAGCTTAGTAATGGGTGCCTGTGTAAAAATAACGTGACAGCTTAATTTGGAATTCCAGGTTTGTTTTGACACGTATGGCAATTTACATACATTTGTATTTCACAACTTGTAACTTGTCCATATATGCATGATCAAAAATTTATTACAATAATGAGTTATTGTAGTGATGAGGTGTCTACTTAATTCTGCAAGTATGGATAGCCTAGTTGTTAACGAATTTGGTGTATATAAGAAGAGCCACTTCATGTGGGATTCTACATAGAAACTTAATCTTACTCTAAACAATTAAACAAATTTCTGAAAATGGCGAACCAAGATGGCAAAATCCCTCTTCTTACCCCTTATAAAATGGGAAAATTTGAGCTTTCTCACAGGTATTTTTGCTTACTGATAGTATTTATGTTTATGAAAAATGTTTATTAATCATCAACTATTTCATAAAATATCATATGACAAAAGTATCTCAGATGATATGTGGCATGTGCGCAACTGCTGCATTTTTAACTATGGGAGCGGACATACTTGAGTTAGAGGGTATGCACGTGCATAACACACTTTAAGCAACATCAGTAGTGTCAAATAAATTTTATTCGGAAGACTTTTTTTGGAACTTAACACTAAGTGCATACTCTTTGCCGTTTCGAAAAGAATGTGCACATTCTTAATAGATAGTAGCTGAAAAAAACAGGAATAATCCGACATTGATGTTTTCCATTGAATATATGGTATCTTTAAAACTAAAATGACATGATGCATGCCTTCTGTCTATCTTATTCAGAGTTGTATTTGCACCTGTAACAAGGCAAAGATCCTTCGACGATCTCCCTCAATCACATGCTATCTTATACTATTCTCAAAGAACCACCAAAGGAGGCCTTCTTATTGCAGAAGCCACAGGAGTGTCTGATACTGCCCAAGGGTATATTTAAAATATCGCCTTTAATAAGTTTAGTGTGATCTCAACGTCTAATTTTAATAAGTTTAGTGTGATCTATAAATATTATACATACCTTTTAACAGAACTTTGTGCCTTATACATTAGGTGATCAAGTCTTTTGTCTTCTCTAAGCTAGGTATCGAGATGTGCCGGGCATATGGAAGAAGGAACAAGTGGAGGCTTGGAAACCTATCGTTGACGCTGTTCATGCAAAAGGCGGAATCTTTTTTTGTCAAATCGTGCATGCGGGAAGGGTTTCAAATTCTAGTATGCATTTTGTTTATCATATTTTTTTTATCGTTGTGTGGCTGCCTTAAATTTTACATCAAATTCTGGCCAACATTTACAGTATATTATCATGTCTTCAGGTTTTGAACATCTCCAAATTATCTGGAAAATCAATTTTATTGAATTGTGTTTCAAAATTAAATATCATTTTCTTTATACATTTAGCTTATACATCTACATAAGCATCTACCTGATCCCCTGTTAGGAAAAGACGGGCACAAAAGGTGAATAACAACATCTACATAAGCATCTACCTGATCCCCTGTTAGGCTATATTTCCATTCTAAATAATGCGGGTCTTTCTTAGTTTCCTATTAATAATTTGGCCTTTTTATTTCTTCGCGCCTTTGAAATTCATTATTTTGTGGGCTCTTCCTAGGATTCTCTATTAACTACATTACGAAAAAAAAAAAAATCGGTGGTGTTAGGCATGGTTTAATCATAGATGATCATGGCATTACAGAACTCTATGTTTTTTTATGGTGTTTATATAACGGCTTTCTAATTCTTGTTGGTCCGTTGATGGTCAACATATAGATTTTCAGAGATTTACTATATGTTTTTTCTTGTATTAAACTCTATAGGTGTACAGCCAAACAGGCAAGCCCCGATATCTTCCTCTGACAAAGAATTAACACCTCAAGTAAGAGCCAATGGAATAGATGTTGCACAATTTTCACCTCCAAGAAAATTGAAAACAGAGGAGATTCCTCTTGTTGTTAAAGATTTTAGACATGCTGCAAGAAATGCAATTGAAGCTGGTAAGAAACACCTATTCGTTTAGTCTTGCTCTAAAAGTTACGCAGTGCACGTGCAAGTTATATGTAGAAAAAATCGGAAATTTTTATGTATACTTTCTTTTAAACTTATAGGGTTTGATGGAGTTGAGATCCATGGGGCTCATGGCTATCTGATAGACCAATTTATGAAAGATGGAATAAACGACAGGACAGATAAGTATGGTGGCTCTATAGAAAACCGTTGCAGATTTGCTCTAGAAATAGTGGAAGCTATTGTAAACGAGATAGGAGCAGATAGAGTCGGCATCAGACTATCCCCTTATTCAAGCTTCTCAGAATCAGGTGACTCAGATCCAGAAGCTTTAGGTATTTACATGGCTAAATCTTTGAATACATATAGGATACTTTACTGCAGTGTAGTGCTAGCTGAGCACAACGGATGAAGGGTCTATTAGACAAAAAAGATGAAGTCCCGCACAGTCTTCACCTCCAATAGAGATCAAAGACCTTTAAAGGGACCTTTATTTCTGCTGGAGGGTATGATATGGACGAGGGAAACATTATTGTGGCTCAAAATAAAGAGGCAGATATTTGCGCTATAGGTCGTTTTATTTTTGGCAAATCCCGATTTGCCAAGAAGATTCAAACTGAATGCTCCTCTTAACAAATTTAATACGGAGACATGTTATACACCTCATCCGGTTCTTGGTTATACAGACTACCCGTTTATGGAAGCCCCAGTAGAAGATTGTTAGACTACAACACATTGAGCAGTATGAAGAAATTATGATGACTTATTTATAAAGCCTAAAACTCCTGTGAAACTAAGTTAAACGGAAATAAAACATATGAACAGGCAGTAATGAAGAATATTATGTTACTACGAAGTGCAACCGGATATCCAAATTTCGAAGAATTGTAAAAGAAAATATTTTATATTATATCGGGTCTAGTTAAGTACAGCGTTTAACAAACCAAACCTTCTAAGTGAGAGTAGTGTTTATACTGAAAGCTAATCACACTTCCATCCTAATTTACATTTTATTTATTTTGCTCGTCTAAGTATTGCTCGTTTAGTGTTTGCTTGCATTCTAAAAATCAAAGTATTGCTTTATCTTATTTCATTTAATTAATAATATAAGCAGAATAAAAACAAACACATAGCAGTTGGCGCTATGACGACCAACAACGCGTTTCGTTGATTTTTGTTGCGATATTGACTAACTAATACTATTATCTTACGAAATCTGATTTAAATGGGCTATTGTTTGAAAATTAGCTATGACTACAACAACAAAATGAGGTGTTGAGGAGTCGGACCGCAAAAAAATTAGGGATCGATCATTGAGTGACCCTAATATTGGACATGAGGACCCACTTAATTTTCAACCAAAAGTGTGGCGAGTTCCGACCAAATACAGATATTTGGATGCGACATGTTAGTGTCGAACAATGTCGACCTAAGTATAAAAAATATTATAGTTATGAAATAATCTTATATATGAAATAATTTTTCAAAGATTTAACTTTATGTAAAGGTTAAGGGTCGACAATAGTCGACCCAAAAACTAAGAAAATGTCGACCCAAAATTGGCGTGCAACAATTTTCATGATCCAACTGCCCATATCAGATAAAAAAAAATATTTATAACTAAACCAAAGATTTGGGTCGACAGAGACGACCCAAACAATATTAAAAAACATGTTTAAAAACATGTTTAAACATATCATAATTAAAAGGCATTTAAAAATTATATATTAAAATAAATTTAAAACAATTAAAAATTATAATAAAAAAAGTTATATAAAACAATCTTCATATAAAGAAGTTTATATATTTTTATAAAAAATCATTTTATACAATAACATATTATATAACAAAACGAGTGGAACACCAGGACCAGACCCGGCCGAAACGAACCAATTTACTATATTATATTTTCATTTAAAGTTAATATATTATTATAAAAAAAAATTCTTATATATTTACTATAAAAAAAATCATTTATAACAATAATTGTATAAACCGAAAACGACGAACCAGGAGCACAGTCTCCAGGCCAGAAAACGAACCAATTTATAATTTGTTATTTAAAGTCTATATATTTTATAAAAAGAGTTTATATATTTTATAAAGAAAAAATACATATTTATACAATAAATTGTATACAAACGAGAAGCCAGGATCGCCGACCCGGCCCAAACGAGAGCCAATTTAGATATATTTAATAAAAAAGTTATAATATTTTTAATAAAACAGATTTATATATTATAAATAAAAAATACATTTATACAATAAATTCGTAACGAAAAACAAGGACCGGACCGATCCCCGTGGCCCTAGAGTAAAAAACGAACACATTTATTTATAGTTTATATAAAAAACATTTATATATTTTATAAAAAAAAAGTTTATAATATTTTATACAAAATCATTTTTAATATAATAATTAAATACGAAACGGGAGAACAGCGGAACCTGACCCCGAGCCTGAAACGAACCAATTTAATATTTTTTCTTTAAAAAAGTATAATATTTTATAACAAAGTTTATATAATAAATAAAAAATCATTTTATAACAATAAGTTGTAAATACAAAACGAGGAACAATATACGGCACCGACCCTGCCAGAAAACGAACCGAATCATTATTTTTATAAAAATTTATATATTTTATAAAAAAGTATTTATATATTTTTATAAAAAAATCACTTTATTAAGCAGGAGTCTGAAATTATAAATTGGTAAATAATCAAAATACACGGAAAGATTCCTAATACGATTAATTCAATGTTATATTTTTATTATGAAAATAATCAAATATACACAATTATAGAAATCAGAGATAAACACTCAAACCCATTAAAAGTCATACAAAGTTTTCCCATCTCAAAACATAAAAGCATATTAAGTTTTCCTACATTTCTCAACATGCTAAAATTTGATTTATCTACTTACATTCTGAATTTCATGACTCAATCTAAACTATCTTTGTAGGATCCAACCTTCGATCGAGACCAGATAGGGAAGGCGTCGCATTAAGGAGGGCTTTAGGAGACAAAAATGATGCCAACGACTCTTGAGCATCGGACTTTGATTACGAAGGCGATCTATGTACGTTCCACCCTACAAGCCGATTATATCAAAGCATGTTTGAATAGGCCTAATAGGGGGTAACAGACAAGTACACTTCCCCATTGCTGCGAGTGGAAAGAAATTCCAGAGGCGTATACAAGCGCATATTCTATCCCTACTCTTGAGGTAAATTAATGGTTTATTTTACTTCTATTCTTCAGACGTGTGAGAATATGCGTGGTTGGTTTAAACATTGTTTGATATTAGGTATTAAATGCGT
The DNA here is from genome assembly GCA_026074375.1 of Tanacetum coccineum. Taxonomy (NCBI): domain Eukaryota; kingdom Viridiplantae; phylum Streptophyta; class Magnoliopsida; order Asterales; family Asteraceae; genus Tanacetum; species Tanacetum coccineum. The sequence goes on along the minus strand of BQNB010107201.1, from coordinate 16,974 downwards.
CATAATTTTTAGGTTTCAATATGCTAGGAGCTACTTACGACCTCGCCAATCTTGGTACAATAATCAGAGATAAAGTGGTGAGTGGGCCATAATGATCTAATAACGGTTGGGACAGGGTAAAAGCTTGGGCTGCAATTGACAACGTGAGAGCGATCCTTTGCAGCAACAAATAAGAAAGGATCAAGCTGATCTTTAACAAGATAATAGGTTCGGAAAATCCGAGGAGCAAGGAATCATCTGCCGCCGAAGAAGAGTGTGAGGGAGACGAGAACCGAAGATGAGAATGGAATAAACATGGTACTTGACATATGGTAGGTCCCATCGCTGGATTCCAGAGGTGACAGAGTCAGGTTCAGAATGCTGCCAACCGAGCGAGAAGAACACGATTCTAACCCAGTTCAAGGGAAGAAATCATTCAGCTCAAGCGGCAGGAACGAATATAGTAAGACTCTGTTATAAATTTTGTGATCAAATTTTAGAAAGTGTGTTATATTGTTTATTTATAGCTTGTTATTAAATTTATTCGATAGTGTAGCAAAATCCATAAAGGGTCATTAACGAGGACCTACATTGCGAACTTTGGAGAAGACGGGCACTCGAGCAAGGAGACAGGGGAGTATTAAGACAGACCACAAAAAACTGAAGAGATAACGTAAAGTAATTTTTAAGCTCTTAACATTCTTTAGGTATAACTTATTTTATTGTTTTTTAAAACTCTTTTTTTTTCTTTTATCTTTCACAGTTGCGGAATATAAGAAGAAGCATGCAAAATGCAGTTAAAGAAGCGCAGGATCGTCATGCTCCGAACAAGGACAGATCAAAGAAATCTTGAGAAGGGGGCGGGGGGGAGGGAGGGGGGGGGGGAGGAGGGGGGGGGGATGAAGTCGTTCCTCGAGTACCAACCGCCGAGAACATTCGGGGGAAAGCAGGAAGTTACCGGAGTGTGGCTCAACTTCCCGCAGAGCGCGGTCCTCACTGACATTCCACGATGTTAAAAAGTCGGTGAGGAGATGGACCGGAATTATATTAGGCAAAGAGATCAAGAGGCCGAGTTGATTAAGGAAGAGAAACCGCGGAGGCGCAGCAACGGGCGTTATTTGGCATTGCATTGAAGGCATGACGCGGCTTACTCAATAACAAGTTGCTAGTAGCTAGATGTATGAGAGTCCATTGGAGTGACTATTGTATTTAGACCTAACTGATGCACCAAACGCATACTGAAGATATAACGTACCATTAATGCCTCCTGCTTATTGGCACAGCCCAGACTATGCCACCCATAATCTCCAGCCCTAGAATGGGCTCAGCTTAACACACCCTCCCTTACCCTTACAATCTCAACCACAAACCAAGCCTTCCTAATGGACCCGGCCCATCTCAATATCCCGTCAGCCGTCTCAATATCCCCAGGCCCACCTGGATATACTCATAAAGGATTAACCCACCTAAGAATATCCCCCCTCAACTACCAACCACATATACAAACCTCCCTATGTCTTGCCAACTTCCTTTTCACTTCAAAGCGTCAACAATAATACCTTTAACAATTGTATATAATACCGTTAGGAACTCCAACCATAAGCTCTACTTCTAACAGTCAACTTCCCCGCTTCATGAACCAAGTGCCGCCCATAATAACTATACGCGGCAGCGTGATGAAATTGGGCTAGAAGAATAAGAGAGTTGGCGTGGTGAAGACAATGACGTGGGGGAATAATAATGAGGAGGGGGAACATGCAACAATCGGGTAGGTGGACTATTCGATTGAGGACGAGGGACAGGAGGGATAATGAGGAGTGCAGAATGAGTCGAAAAAAGTAGGAGATACGGAAGGATGTCGGAGGAGTCGGATTAGTGCATTGATGCGGCTATTGTCAATGTTGTATTAATGATTTGTTTAATTGTTATGTTTGGTATCGTGAATTTGTAAACACTTAAAAAAACTTTTAGACTTGTTATCAGTATCGTAATGTATTATTTGAATAATAATTTATCGTATCGTGATTTGTGGTATTGTATACGTTTAAGTGATTTAGTTATGTATTCGTATAAAGGTGATTGGTCGAAATTATGGATATGTTGATGAAACGTATATTATTTCCGGAAAAAATCGAAAACTGCAGCTCAGAAATTTTTTTTTTGTACCACAGTTCATCTTAAGGTGTCGACAATTGTACGACCCTAATTCGAGATTTTAGGATCGACAATAACGTCGACCCATAAATTAATGGATAATGATCGAAGTTGGACTGCTGCTGAGTTATCTGTTTATCAACACATTGAGCAGTATGAAGAAATTATGATGACTTATTTATAAAGCCTAAAACTCCTGTGAAACTAAGTTAAATGGAAATAAAAACATTGAGCAGTATGAAGAAATTATGTTGCTGAATGGGCACCTATATGCCAAATCATAGGATTGTAAACAAAATACGGTTTAGTAGTGCCGTTAACAAACCAAACCTTTAGTGGAGTAGTGTTAGTCGGAAAGATCAGCATTCCATCTAATCATTTATTTATGTTTGCTCGTCTATGTATGCTCGTTTATGTTTGCTCATTCTAATCAAATATTGCTTTATCTTAATTTCATTTAATAATTAAGCGAAAAAACAAACACATGCGTTGGTGCTTGACGAACAAACAACTTGTGTCGTTGTTTATACTATTTCTTACGAAATCTGATTTTATGGGCTATTTTGAAAATTTATCCGATAAGCAAGTATGTAGCTTTTATAGGTGACCGTGTAATGTGAAAAATATATCGATTTAGACCCTTTTTAAACCCTTTACGAACTGAGCCAACCCAATCAGATTATGAAATGTAACCGTAGAAGTCTGATTACCAGTTTATTTGTTTCAAAATGTGATCCGTGCCTGTATTACAAAGGAAGGTGAAGACTTTTAGGCTTTATTAGGAAAAAACAAACAAATTTAACAAGGAAAAAACAAGTTCAAAAATATAGAAACTACTTTTAGCCTTTATTACGAAAAAAGGGACCACTTTACTCTATATCATGCCTAACTTTGCCAAACTAAAAACGAGTCTTGGAAGGACCAGTTCATCATGAATGATCGCATTGCTAAAATAGGCATGTTAAAGCAGCATGCCAATAGTGGAAAGCTAGCTTTCTGACTTTTTGTCCATCGTACGTGATCAATCTATCTATCATGAAGAACTCTTTGCTTGCTATTTCTTCATTTGATCCTAGTAACAAAATCAAGATAGTTACTCTTGAAGAGAATAAGGGTATATTTGACACAAAATCGTTTACAGCTTAGTTAAAAGTCATTGTTAAACTTTGTTCCAACGCAAAAAGTCATTATCAAAAGCTTAATTTGTATGCATATTATATAAATCTAGAATCAAAAGCATGCTTTAAAAGATGATAAAGCTTTCGCCAAAAGACTTGGAGTTTCTCTAGTTTTTGTTGAAAAAGCTTTTCATGGAGGCATTCATACGACGAAAAAAGTAAGATAAATGACTTTTTAAAATAGTGTCGAGCGTTTCTTCAAACTAGCATTGGAAATGCACTTAACGTGAATATGCTTAACTTAACATGTTCTTGCTGCTTTGATTACACTATAAACATTCAAAAATTAAAGGATAACCCCCTTAAGATGGTTAGGGTACAATTAAGTAAGCGCCTAAAAACTGACTTCAAAGTTGAGACATTTTATATAACTAAAAGCAAACATATATCAGTCAAGTACATTGATTTCGACTCGATCGAATGTGATTTTGGCTCGAGTTAGGATTGTGTAAACACACATAAATGTTAGAGACTAGAGAATATGCCTACTAACATCATGTTATCTGTAATTGATTTTTATTTCAACACTTGGCTCAATATGCAATAGCATAGGTATCGACAAGATTTCGATTTCTTCTACCATTATTAGGCACCCAATAATACTCGAGCTAATAAATGAAAATTCCCAAAAGTAAAATCTTCTTATGATTTTACTTTCCATTGAATATTGCTAATATTGTAGAATAAAAATCCTATTTGTGGTTGTTTGATTGTGTTTGGTTAGCTTTTTGTACTTTGACTTTGCTTTGAACAAACTTTTTAACTTTAGAAATTATTTTATCTGACTTTGCTTTGAACAAACTTTTTAACTTTAGCAATTATTTTATCTTAGGACAAAATATAAAGTGATTACCGATTAGGAGATATCCTTTTTTTGTTTCATTGAAATGTCCAAGTGTCACTTTTAAAGACTCGACAACTTGAGAATCTTAATTATATAAAGTTACACACATTAACAAATATTGAGTTCGTGTCAAATTTTGGAAAAAGATTTAAAACTATAATATTTGTTAGAATATAGTTGTCGAGTTGAACATTTTGTAACTCATAAATTTAAATAGTTTTCCAATTATTTTAATACACGAGGAAAATTTAACTCGAGCTATTTTTTAAGGCATAAGTAAACTTTACATTTTTCAAACCATTCTGTAAAGATGTAATGTTTTCTGTGTTTATTGATAATATCCAACAATACATATCTAGTGAACAAACCCTAACAAATACACATTCGGGCCTTAGCCCATAATAAAATACGACTAACACTCCTCAGCAGTTTGAGCGGGAGGACACCGAACGCTTAAACTGGTACGAAATTCTTCAAACAAAGCCGAAGGCAAGCCTTTAATGAAAATATCCGCATACTGATAACATGATAAAACATAAAGAACTCGAACCTGACCAGCAACAACCAAATCTCGAACAAAATGAATATCTATCTCTATATGCTTCGTACGTTGATGTTGAACCGGATTAACAGACAAATAAACAGCATTGACATTATCACAGTAAACGAGCGTAGCGGGAGACAAAAGTGTATGTAACTCACGTAGCAGATTCCTCAACCAACAAGTCTCAGCAACAGCATTAGCAACACCACGATACTCTGTCTCAGCACTAGAACGAGAAAGCGTCGGTTGACGCTTAGAGGACTAAGAGAGTAAGTTGTTGCCAAGAAATACACAATAACCTGAAGTCGATCTCCGAGTAGTAGGATAACCAGCCTAATCCGCATCCGAATAAGCAACCAAAGATGTAGTAGAAGACGAAAATAATTGCAACCCAAGATCTAAAGTACCACGATCGTACCTCAAAATCCATTTAAAAGCCGAGAAATGAGGCTCCCGAAGGTCATGCATATAAAGACAAACCTGTTGCACTACATAAGATATATATGTGCGTGTAAAAGTAAGATATTGAAGAGAACCCGCAAAACTCTGATATAAGGTCGGATCAGAAACTGGATCACCATCATCTCCTAGTTTAGACTCAGTATCAACAGGTGTCCGACAGGGATTGTATGAGCCCGTTCAAGAATCTCAGCAGCATAGTTACACCGAGATAAGAACATCCCCGAAGAATCACGTGTAGCGAAAATACCCAAAAAATAATTAAGCGAACCGAGATTTGTCATAGAAAACTCCTGATGCAATAAAGTGATAATCTTCTATAACAAAACCTCAGAAGAAGCAGTGAGAACAATATTATCAACATACAACAATATATAAGTAGTGTTAGTCCCATGTGTGTAAATAAATAATAAAGAGTCACAATGACTATGAGTAAACCCAACACGAGTAATATAAGATGCAAATCATTAAAACCAAGCCCGATAGGCCTGCTTGAGCCCATAAAGAGACCTCTTTAATAAACAAACAAAATCAAGATGTGTAGAATCCTAAAACCCTAAGGCTGATGCATATAGACCGTCTCAGATAAATCATCATTTAAGAAGGCATTCTTGACATCAATATGATGAACATGCCAATGTCTAGAAGTAGCCAAACTAAGAACGGTCTGAATAGTACCCGGTTTCACAACCAGACTAAAAGTCTCATCAACATCAACACCCTCTAACTGTGTACTACCATTCGCTATAAAAAGAGCCTTGTAGCGACTAAGAGTGTCATCAGCTAAATACTTATGACGAAACAACCACATACAACAAACAATATTGACATCCGTAGTTCGGGGCACAAGAGTCCAAGTTTTATTTTTAATAAGTGCATTATATTCATGATTCATAACATTTTGCCAATTTGGATCATTAAACGCATCAAAATACAATTTTGATAAGGGAGAAATAGTGAAGACATGAAGATTTAGACGCTTAGTGGGACGATTGGACCCGACACAAAAAGCGAGTAACCATGGGATGAACCAAAACCGGATTCAGGTTAACATTTTGAGTGGGCTGTGGTTGAGAATTGGAAATAGTAGGAGTCGGAGGTGTAGCAGGCTTGGTATTATTGGGCTCGTTGTTATTGGGCTGAGAAGCATCGGTATTAGTAGTAGGTTGAGGCATATCAACAAGTGTGCTAGTAGGACTCGGATGGTAAGCATCAGTTGCAATAGGTGACGAGCGAATAATATTAGAAATAACATTAGACGGCTCTTCCAAAAAATTATATGAGGGAGGCGAGGTGGGTGTCATTGAGTCAAACGAAAATACCATTTCGTCAAATGTAACATGGCGGGAAATAATAATCTTATTGGTGTTTAGGTCAAGACAACGATAACCACGGTGATTGGATGCATGTCCCAAATATATGAAGGGTGTAACACGTGGTTCAAGTTTATAAGTGGTATCGATGTGGGGGCAACAAAGACGCCCAAAAGTACGTAAAAGACTATAGTCAGGTGTGGTGCCAAAGAGATTGGTATAAGGTATTTCATTGTTAATGGCACTTGAGGTTAAAATATTTAATAAGTGAATGGCCATATTAAGTGCTTCAACCCAAAAATTAGGAAGTAGATGAGCTTGAAAAATTAATATGCAAATAAGATTATTTATGGTTCGGATCATCCTATCAGATTTACCATTTTGTTGTGATGTTTTTGGACAAGATAATTGAAACTGAATACCATTAGATGCAAACAACTTATGGAAGGCGTGGTTGTCAAATTCACCACCATGATCACAGTGAAATGACTATATTTCACACTTAAATTGAGTGTCAACAAAGTTACAAAACAACACAAATTTAGACAAACATTTGATTTATTAACTAAGGGATAAACCCAAACATATTGCAAATAATGATCCAAGAGCAAAACATAATATTTAAAACCAGACAGACTCGGAATTGGGGAAGTCTACAAATCCGAGTAAACAACGTCAAAACAAGACTTGACCAACTATTAGATTTAATAAACGGAAGCCTCACGTGTTTGCCAAGTTGACAAGCATGGAAAAGAACAGGAGGTTTCTCTTTAGTACACGAAATTGAATTACTAGAAAGAAGACGGCGTAACACCTCACTTCTTGGTTGTCCAAGGCGTTGGTGCTACGTATACTGACTAGTGAGAAAAGCATGAGGGATAGTGGAAGGTTTCGTGACCGGATAAAGATCTCAAGTGCTATCACATCGGAGAAAACCCACGGGATCATGAAATCCTTATACAAAAAAATCAAAGCCATCAAATTAACAATATACAATGATTATCACAACAAACTGACATATGGAAATTAAAATTTTAGGCAATAACACTCAACCTAACCCCAAAGGTAGCTCATCTAAACCTTATCAATCACCACAAGCTCAAAACGAACATGTAAATGTTATATTTACATGAAGTGGCAAAACCTATAACCTAACAATCAACCCAAATGATCAACCTATGATTCTGAAACTCCTATTAACTTTGATAGTGTCACACCCCGACAAGGCGGAAACACGAGATGTGACGGAGAATTGATAATCACAACACAAGATACAAGATAGAGAAATACTAAAATGCATTCAAGATAAGTGTCGTGACATTCCCCGACCACAAGTAGCACTTGGGTGAAGATCCGTCAAAGAACACATCACATAGTCAAAAGATCACAATCCAAATTCCCACGCAGGGGATAAAGCTAGTCTCAAGATAACATAATCCAAAATGCTCAATATCAAACAACCTAAAAAATGCAAGTCTCTCAGAAGATTGATCCATACTGGATGCCCTTAAGGTCTGCTAAAGCTCACAATCAATACTTCACTGATCATTAACATTACCTGAAAATGATACTAGAAAAGGTCAACATAAAGTTGGTGAGCTCGTAGGTTTGATTACAACCCAGTTGCTGTGCCATAGTTTCAAAAGGTGGACAAATGTGCAATATGACAGTGAATACATGCAATAGATCAGATACCAACTTAACAACACATGCTATCAAAGGTCAATAGATACACCACTAAGATAGATATCAACATCACGATTCCATACTACTCTTAGATCCATAGATGCACGACAAAATGATACTAACATAACAACTTCGTACTTTAAATGACCCACAACAATATAGATACCAATGCACACAAGTTTACAACTCTAAGTTCACACGCACCTAAAGCCTACCAGCTGGAGCTATGCATAGGGCGGAAGATCACAAGTTCGTAAGTTCACAAGATCACAAGATACCTCACAATAACACATATGATCCACATACAAGTTCTACCAATCTCATGTCATTCACATAGCAGTCATAGACACATAGCATTGTCCAAAAAGATAAAAGTCTTGCACAATAAAAAAACAAGTTCAAAAACATATTTGAGTATCATTTTCCCCCAACGGAAAAAGAGTCAAAAATGGGGCTACGAGAACTCACCTTAAGTAAAAAATGATAGGTAGCAAAGATCTAGATCAAACAAGAAAGTGCAACGACATCTGGTTAAGACCTAATCCAGTTAATGTTCAATTTTAGATATACGCTCCAAAAGTGTTTTCATGGTCGATGCATAGGGGTCAGATGCGTTGTACGGTCACCCTTAACGTTATCAGTGGTGTGATGGTTGACGACTTAGCCTCAAAGTTAACATGTTCTAGTTCGTTCCTTAGTATAATACACATATACTATTTAAGTATCAATAAGTAAGTAATATAAGCAGACTCAGATAATAAGTATTTAGGTATATACTTCGGTAAGTCCATTAGGTAACTTTAGTTACTTTAATTATATGTTTAGTTATAGGAAAAGAGACGTTTATTCATACTAAACGACTTGGAGAAGTCTCATATTTTATAATTATAAAATATATATTTTTTGTATTTTAGTCGACGTATTAAAATAATGATATTTTATTATTTTGTCGCAAAAGTAAGTTTTGAGTAATAATCTAAGTATAGGATTTTTACGAAAATTCGGCATGACTCGTTCATTTACACAACGTTTTCTAAAGTTTCAAACCTCAATTTGAAACAAATTTTCCCCAAATTTCACCATTTTATGACAAAATGCCAAAAATCTATATTTCACAACGTTTATCAAAACATGTTTCTTCAAACGACAAATTTATTCATATGTAATTATATAAATATGTTTCAATTTCAAAAGTCCGTTTTAATCACGTAAAACAACTAGTTTTCGCTTATTGGGCCTTAAGGCCCAATAGAGACACAATACGTTATTTTTAAGTTCTAAGATTCGATTTAGGTCCAGTATCATATATAATATCAAATATAAGTCCGAGAAATAAACCACAACACAAGCCAAGAATCACAGACCAAGACCAAGCCATGGTTTGGCTTGTCTTATTGGGTTGTGGCCTCCCTTATGTACAAATAAGCTATTCGTAGCTTATTTTCAAACCGTTAAGCTTCGTTAGGCCAAAAATATCATACTAAGCTATAACCAAATGCCACAAAAATAAGCCGGACCACAAAAAGCCCACAATAAGCCACGACTTATTGGGCTCCTTGGGACGGTTACAATAAGCCCAAAAATAAGTCCATTAAGCTTTAAATAAGCTAATAAGCTTCTTAGTTCATTTAGATACATAAATAAGTTACCAAATAAGCTCACAAAAATAAGATACCATAAGTAAATAACCAAAACCATGTTTCTTAAACCCTTATTCCGTTCAAATGCCATAAGTACCAAAATAAGCCGAATAAGCTTATTATTTAAGCTAGACCAAAAATAAGCTATATAGTGTCTAAATGTTTTTCAACCATCACAACTACGACATATAAATGGTAAACCCTTGTTCCCTTTTGTTTCTTGTTCGAACCAAAAACCCACCCTTAATAGGTTTTTCATAAATTTTTCATGCTTTATTTTTAGAAACGCACTGTACAACTAACTTCTATGCATCATTAGACATTCAAAAGTACAAGTTAATATAAAATTTTGAAGACTTACAAAGAGGGTTTTGAAAGCGAGTTAAGTCACGATCCGACAACCCAAACGTTGTTTAAATGATACCTCGACTATTAGAATCAACCCAGAAATATCTTAAAGCATCATGTTCTTGATCAAAACCCAAAAATAATTTGTTTGTGTGTGTGTTTGTTTCCGGCCGAGCTCAAAGAAAAAGGAAAAGAGTGTGTGATTTTTGAATAATGAGAAATGCATGTGTGTGTGTGATTTTTTGGCTTAAACCTTAAGCTTATACTAGTACATGGGGACCAAAAGACAAAAAATCAATACCCCACATGTCCCCCATGGGGCTCGACCGTGGGTGGGAGGATCCAAGGCTTGGGTTTGCTTCGTTTTGTGTAGGGTTTTCTTAAGACTCAAAGTTCACTATTTTAAAATGTTATCCGTAGTTTCCTAGTATTTTTAATGATCTCAAAAATACTTTTCCATGAATCTCGATTATTTACACGACCTATTTCACAGTCAAAATGCCTTAGATTCGATTTGAACATTAACGGGCGTGTCGGGACTCCTTATAAGATATCTCAAGCTATACACGAGACAACCTCCCAAAACATGATCACATAGATAAAATCCTCTAAAAAGTATTAACAAAAGCACAAATCACTAAGATAACCAAGATCAACATAGATTCACCACCGTCAACACGGTAATTGCTCAAACGAAACTAAAAAAAGTCAAATAGTCAAAGTACTAAATTAGAACATCTAGATCTTAGAAGAGTGCAAGGGTTACATTCTACCCCCCTTAAAAAGAATTTCGCCCTCGAAATTCAATTAGTGCTAGAGCTTAAAAGATGCGGGTACTTAAGTTTCATTTGATCTTCATGCTCCTACGTGAACTCATGTCCTCGTTTCGAATCCATCAAACCTCGACGATGGAAATCCTACTCTGCTTAAGTTTTGTGAACTCCCTCTCTAAGATTTCTACAGGCTCTTCCACAAAGTTCAACTTAGCATCAACCCGGATCTCATCCAAGGGTATCTGCAGTGTTGGGTTAGCCAAACACATTCCTAAGATTCGACATGTGGAACGTGTCATAAACACCATTAATTCTTCCGGTAGTCTAAGTCTATAGGCTACAAGACTGACACTCTCAGTGATCTTAAAAGGTCTAACGAATCTAGGTTCTAGTTTCCTCTTCTTCCTAAAGCGTACCACACCCTTCCAAGGTGACACTTTAAGCAAGACATGATCACCTAGACTAAACTCTAAAGGTTTCATCCTCTTATTGGCATAGCTTTTCTGACGATCACGTGCAGCTTTAAGCCTATCCTTGATCTGTGAGATCTTCTCAGTAGTTTCTTGCACTAGCTCAGGCCCTATGAGTTGTCCTTCTCCAACTTCTGCCCACATGATCGGTGAGCGGCACTTTCTACCATACAAGGCTTCAAAAGGTGTACACCTCACACTAGAATGATAACTATTGTTATACGAAAACTCAACTAATGGAAGATGAACATCCCAACTTCCCTCGAATTCAAGGATGCACGCTCTAATCATGTCTTCCAAGGTTTAGATAGTACGCTCACTCTGACTGTCAGTTTAAGGGTGGTAAGCCGTACTCATGTCTAAACTAGTTCCTAATGCCTCTTGCATTGTTTGCCAAAACCTTGATGTGAAACAACTATCACGATCCAATATGATTGAGATCAGCACACCGTGCCTAGCAACGATCTCATTCAGATAGAGTCTACTAACCTGCCCATCTTATAGTCCTCACGCATAGGTAGAAAATGAGCATACTTAGTCAATCGGTCTATAATGACCCAGATTGTGTCATGCCCACTACTAGTCCTTCGTAGCTTCATAACAAAGTCCATTTCTATTCTCTCCCATTTCTATTCAGGGATCTCAGGTTGCTATAGTAAGCCAGGTGACCTCTGATGTTCAGCCTTCACTTTTAAACCAGTTAAACATTTGCTAACATACATTGCTATATCCTTTTTCATTCATGGCCACCAGTACATATCCTTAAGATCATAGTACATTTTTTCAGTTCCTGGGTGTACAGAGTACTTCGACTTATGGGCTTCATCCATTATCAGGGTTCTGACATCATTCTTTAAAGGAACCCATATTCGATCCAGGTAATACAATGCTGCATCACTCCTACGTTTTACCAGTTCATCTAGTCCTCTCTAAATCCTGTAGACTCATCAGATGCCTCCTTATAAGCCGCTAGTATCTTATCCATGATACTCGACTGAAAGGTCATATTTGTTGGGATTAAAAGTCTTCTTAATGTTGTTAGAATTACTGTTGCTCATGTTTGTGTTAATGCTGCTCATGAACTTCAAAGAAAATATGCTAAGTGTTTACTACTGCTAGTACACATTTACTACTGCTAGTAAATGTTAGTACTGCTAGTGAAAATATGCTCAATGTTTACTATTGCTAGTACAAAGTTACTACTGCTAGTGAATATTAGTATTGCTCAAGGTTAAGACTGATCAGAGATAAGTTAATGCTATTGAGGTTAATAAGTTAGTAGTGTTTGTTGTTAGTACTGCTTATATGATATGTATTAAGTTATTTGTTTATAGAAAAACTTGTATACTTAGGAAAGTATTGTAAGCCGACTAGGGCTCCTTGGTGTATTAAAGGAGGTCCTAGGGTATAGAGTTTGATATATCTTATATCAATCTTTTGAAGTCTTAGACATATAATTCATTGCTTCAAGGTCTTTGTAACCCTAATACTTTGAGAGTATTCATATTATTATTATTATTATTATTATTATTATTATTATTATTATTATTATTGGAGCTTATTTGTTGAATTGTATGTTTATTGAATTACTGTTTCATTAATAATTCTTCTTAATATTAAAGATTAGATTCCGCATAATCTTTAATACATTCAAACCTAGTTTCTACTATATTTGTGTTAGATTTATCTAATATAACTAAACCTTAAACGAACTTAAGGAATTCGATCTATTGAAGTGGGATCAACAAGTGGTATCAGAGCTTGTTAAGAAGAACCTATTTTTGCTGAAAGATATGGATCAAGATTTTACACACATGGTGGATGCATCTAAAGTTTCCATGCTTAAACCTGGTGAGTATGAGATATGAAGGATGATGATTGAACAATATATCCAAATGATAGACTATGCACTGTGGGAAGTCATAGAGAATGGTGCAACCTTGCCAAAAACAAAAATTATGGAAGGAGTTATGACAGAGATGCCTATTACAACTGCTGAAGAAAAGGCTTAGAGAAGATTAGAGGTGAAAGCTAGAAGTACTTTAATGATGGGCATTCCCAATGAACATCAGTTAAAGTTTAACTCTATAAAGGATGCTAAGAAGTTGCTGGAAGCTATTGAAAAGAGATTTGGTGGGAATGCAACTACAAGAAATACTCAAAGGAATCTCTTAAAGCAGCAATATGAAAACTTCACTGCTCCAAGCTTAGAGATGCTTGATCAAACTTTTGATAGGCTTCAAAAGCTTGTGAGTCAGTTGGAGCTTTTGGATGAAAAACTTTCACAAGAAGATGTTAATCAAAAGTTATTAAGAAGTTTGTCACCTGAGTGGAACACACATGCTGTTGTGTGAAGGAATAAAGCTGATTTGGATACAATGAGCATGGATGATCTCTACAACAACCTTAAGGTGTATGAACCAGAAGTTAAAGGGATGTCTAGCTCAAGTTCAAGCACACAGAACATGGCTTTTGTGTCCTCTTCAAATAACAACACTAGCAACACTAATGAAGCAGTTAATACTACTCATAGAGTTTCTAATGCTAGCACTCAAGTTAATGTTGCTTACTCTACAAATATTGATAACTTGAGAGATGATGTTATTTATGCATTCTTTGCTAGTCAACCAAATAGTCCTCAACTTGTACATGAGGACTTGCAACAAATCCATCCAGATGACATGGAAGAGATGGATTTGAGATGGCAAATGGCCATGTTGACTATGAGGGCTAGAAGGTTTTTGAAGAATACAGGAAGGAAGCTTACTGTTAATGGCAATGAGACTATTGGTTTTGATAAGTCCAAAGTGGAGTGCTACAACTGCCATAAGAGGGGACATTTTGCTAGGGAGTGCAGAGCTCCAAGAAATCAAGACAACAAGAACAAGGAAAGCTCAAGAAGGAGTGTGCCTGTGGAAACATCTACTTCCATAGCTTTGGTGTCATGTGATGGTCTTGGTGGATATGACTGGAGTGATCAGGTAGAGGAAGGGCCTAATTATGCACTCATGGCTTTCTCAAGTTCCTGATCAGAGGTATCCAATGATTCTATTTGTTTAAAATCTTGTTTGGAAACTATTGAAACTTCTTAAATCTCAAAATGAACAACTATCAAAAGATTTAAATAAATCTGAGTTAATGGTTCTAGGTTATAAGACAGGTTTAGAGTCAGTGGAAGAAAAAATTAAAGTTTATAAAGTAAATGAGTCTATTTATTTAAAAAATATTAAGGGCTTAAAATTTGAAATCCATATAGGAGAAATAACTATTAGAGAGCTTAGGAAGAAGCTTGAAATAGTTCAAAAAGAAAAAGATGGCATTCAATTAATGTAGATAAATTTAAACATGCATCTAAAAGTTTAAACAAGCTTGTGGAGTGTGAGATAGTTGACAATTGCAAGAAAGGTTTAGGCTATGAAAATTATTAATGCAGTTCCAACTCCTAATAGGAAAATTTCATGCCTTCCAACACTGACTTGTCTTCTTTTACTAGTTTTGATGAGTTGTTAATGATCTGTAGTTGGACTTGATAAAAGCTATGGTCTGGTGAGGAATAGCCTTAGGTAGTTAGGATGTATGGCATGATTGCCTGATAACATTCTTGAATGTCCTAAGGTTAGTTAGGAAGGTATGATGATGCCCCAAGTATGAAGTAATGTTTATCAGATGATGAGAAAAGGATGTGTTCTCAGCCTAAAAAATGAAACAAGAAAATAGTTGGCCTAGTATTGTTAGAAAGTAAAGGGAGGTAGAGGGAATATAGGTTGTGGTGGGTCTGTTTTGTCAATCTAAACAACAAAAAAACTGCTAGAAAACTGTTGACAAGTGAGAGCAACATAGGCAAAACACTCACAATCCAAGAGGCAATCAAAGAAATTAGAACCAATATGATGTCTCAAAAACTAGGAAGCAATTTTGAGATGTTTACTAAGGCATGTTATGTGTGTGGAAGCTTTGATCATTGAGGTAGATTGTAATTACCATCAAATAGTATCAAAATCAAAGGTGGTAAAACCTGTTTGGAAACAATGTCAAAGGGTGAATCATCAAAACTTGCAAAAAGACTCACCCCTGTTGTAGGACAAGTTATTGCTGCTCACTCAGTACACAAAGTGAATGTTGCTAGACCAAATGTCATTTCTTTCTAAAGACATCACATTTAAATGTTAGAGGCATATTCATAAGATGACATCATTTAAAAACAGTATTAGCAATCAAAGGGTTAATAGTGATAGGAGTAAAAAATTTAATACTGCTAGGCCAAAAGCAGTAGTTAATGCTCTTAAGGGAAATACTTTTATGCTATTAGCCTCAGCTTGTTGTGTTTGAAACAAGCATAAAGTTTTTAGACCATGTTCTAAATAACTGTGCATCAAATACCCTTAAAAAGTTTCTTGATTATATTGTTGCACAGGCCTATCAAGTCAGTGATGGCTTGGGTCCCCAAAAGAAACTGATTTTCTTATCTAATGTGCTGGCAATCCCATAAATGGATTTACAGATCATGAGTGATTGATGTGGATGGCTCAAGGGGCAATATGAAAGGGAACATGTCCTATCTTACAGAATATGAAGAGATAGATGGAGGATATGTTGCTTTTGAGGTAACACCAAAAAGAGGGAAAAATCATAGGAAAATATCCATTAAAATGATATTAGATTTGAAAAGTGTATTTGTGCAGAGAGTTAAGTTTAATCTTTTAGTGTCTCACAAATGTCGTGATAAAAAGAATAGTGTTCTTTTTAATGACACTGAATGTCATTGTGTTTTATCTCAAAATTTATGTTAATTGTGAAAGTCAAGTTTTCCTTAGAGTTCCTAGAAAGAACAATATTGTTAGTATTGATTTAAAGAAATAGTTCTAAAGGAGGTTTAACTTGTCCATCTGATGAATCTAAACTTTAGCATAGAAGGCTAGGTCACTTAAATTTTAAAACCATGAATAAATTGGTTAAGGGAGATCTTGTAAGAGGTTTACCTTCCAAACTTTTTGAGAATGATGAAACCTGTGTTTCCTGTCAAAAAGGAAAGCAGCACAGAGCCTTTTGTAAGACCACAACAGAGAACTTAATCAGTCTTCCTTTACACTTGTTGCATATGGACTTGTTTGGTCCAACATTTATAAAAAGCCTTATGAAGAAAATGTATTGCCTAGTTGTCACATATTATTATAGTAGGTTTACATGGGTTTTCTTTCTAGCTACTAAGGATTAGACTAGTGGTATTCCTAAGTCCTTTATAATTGGGATAGAAAATCTAGTAGATCACAAGGTTAAGGTGATTAGATGTGATAATGGAACTGAATTCGAAAAAGAGAAATGAATGAGTTTTGTAAAATGAAGGGTATTATGAGACAATTTAGTGTAGCTAAAACTCCTCAACAAAATAGAGTTGCTGAAAGGAGGAATAGGACACTAATTGATGTTGCTAGGACTATGCTAGCTGATTCTAAAGTTGCCAGCTAAGTTTTGGGCAGAAGCAGTTAATACTACTTGATATGTACAGAATAGAGTGTTAGTAGTTAAGCCTTATAACAAGACCCCATATAAACTTTTTCATGGTAGAACACCAACTTTAAGTTTTAT
>BQNB010107200.1:0-20391 GCA_026074375.1 Tanacetum coccineum | reverse complement strand
TGCAAGTGGAATTGAGACGAATAAAGCAATTAAAGCGCCGGGACGTCGCTACCTAAAGGAGGGGAGACTGTGACAACCGTCAATTCTCAGAACTTTAAATAACTATTTTACCCTTTGACTTTTCGGGTTTGACTTAACTTTTGACCGTTTGACCTTTTATCGTCATATAAAAACAATTACCGCGTAACTAATAATTTTTCGGGACTTATTTTAATAATGAAACATAAGTATTACTACATAATTCCCATTTATAAAACTTTTATCTTTTTATTTTCATTATTTATTTGGCTAAACAAGAACAACGCGTACCGACACAATACCAATTATTTTAAATTTAAATATCAAAATTTATTTAATAAAAATATTTAATAAATAAAGTATCATTTTATTTAAAAACGTATATTATTAACGTGAATATTCGAGTTGACATTTTATTTTACGAATAAAGTATACCCGTGATACCGGTGTCTAATAATAAACAAAACGAACATTTTTAATGAACGTTACAAAATATTTATGAAATATGGTCGAATAAATACTCATTTTTATAGGAAAAATGATTTGGAAAACAATGGCGCAAGTTTTGTGGGTTAAATCATCAGTTAAGTACCCCAAACGAGTCCCGAATCGTTATTTTATAAAACTATACAAAACATTTACAACATTTACCCCTAAACTATATCTCACCTGCCACTTCACCCTAAACCTTTTACTATATATTAAAAATTTCCATTTCTTTCATCATAAAAACACACACATAACCTAAAATCCTCCCTCCTCCCTCTTCACCATTTCCGGCGCCGCCTCCGGCAGCAGCCGCCGCCGCCGCCGGAAAACTTTTCTGGTGGCTTTTTCCGGCGAATCTTCGCCGCACTTCTCCACCCTCTCCAACCATTCAACCTTGTCCCGCCATCCTCCCACGCCACAGCCGTGACCACCGTAGCAGCGACGGCTTTTCCAGCCGCTGCCGCCGCCGTGGCGGGCTGTGGGTGGCGGATCGGCTACTGCAACCCCGGAGCAGCCCATAAAACACCTCGAAACCTACGGATCTTGCCTATATTTTCCGTGCATGGTGGTTACATCGATTGTAATATGGAATATTTAATTTGGTGGATGATTTGGTCATGGTTTATGGCGAAAAGGGGTTGTCCGCCGCCAAAAACCACCAAGTGGTGGCGGTCGGACGACGATACAGCCACCACAACCGCACCTGGTGGTGTCGGGCTTTGATGGCGCAACCCTATGGGATATCTCGGGGTGTTCAGCCGCCTAAAACCACCACTGTGGTGGCGGCCGAGCCCACTGTGACCACCACAGCCGCACCATGGTGGTGTTGGGCTTGTGGTGGTGATTCCCCATTTGCTAATTCATTTATTATAAATCATTTCTGGTTATTTATCGATTTTCCGATGTAAAAAAAACTCAGTCTAAATGAGTGTTTGGTTCAGCAGTTAAAAGCCCATAAGGGTGCGTTTGGTTTTAATTATATTTAACATTTATGTAAATTGGCAAATTATTAATTAGTGGACGCGAAAATACTTGTGATATTTATTGATGGAAAAGAGGAAATATTGAAATTTATATATATGGGAAACGTTATATAAACGGCAAGGTCATGCCGAAATTTATAAAAACTTATATACTTAGTATTTTCATTTAAAACTTTTACTATATTAAAAACCCTATAAATGGATAAAGTTATATAGTTTTAAGATTATAAAATTTTAATTATACAACAATCGGGTGAATAATCGAAAACTATACTTTTACAAATAAGATAATGTTTTAACTAAAACTCGTCAAGTAAACAAAATACTAAATTATAAAATATTATTTTATAATTCTCGACTAATAGGCAAAATAATAACTTTTGTAAAAACTTTTAAAATGTCATTTATCTAATTCGAGACTTTAAAACGTGTGTTTACTTTTAAGCAATAACTTTTTATTTATTTCATTTGGTGACTCTCGAACACGTGTCGAATTATGTTGTTTTAATTATTTTCTCACGTCGCTTATATAATACTTTTCTTATACAACATATACGCCGCGCTTTATATTCTTGTCTTATTTTCACGAGTGATATAATATGTATATGTACAACATACTTTAACTCGTTCTTCGACTTCGTCTATTTACATATTCATGTATAATGCCCGCACGTATTATATATTTTCTTGTCCTTCATATGTAATATATACTTAATATATTGCATGTTTTGCATTTATCTTTTGAATGTTTGTCTTTATTATATAATTCAACATATGAACTATATAATTGTTCATTTTCCTATGTGATATATAAGGAATATATTACATACTTTGTTTTTACTTTTTTGATTTATCTTATTTAACCAACCACCAAACTCATACAACTTAAAAACCCAAATCCTTTATCAACATGTCACATTGATGTAATCATCCATCGGAAAACCCATATACAACATCCTAAACTGGTGGGTCATAACCGTTAAGATTAATTGCAACTTCGCGAATGCGACAAGTTATTCATTGACGCTACGTGGTTATTAGCTATTTGATTATTGCCTACGATCAAGGTGAGTTCATAGCCTCGCATTTAAACCTTTTTATGTTTTAAAAACCCGCGAGGGAGATACATGCTTGTTTTAGAAAATCGAACACAGGTGATTTTATTATATGAACGTTGCTATGAGTGTTATGTTGTGGCCCTTCCTTCATGAACCTTCAATCACCGCTAACCAGTGAACGCTGATGCAATAATAATAGATCTATTTTGGCCTAACGACCTGTCTGACGTGTGTTCCTTGCGAGGGCATACGGAGACATATTGTATTTAGTATTGGGAGTGCAATCACTCCGGGTTAGGCACATGGTTAAGGTTCGGTTCGTGGCTCTAGTATCGTTGTGATTGTTCTATGAACTAAAAAGTTTTGCTATGCTTGTGTTCAAAATGATTGTTTATAAACTCTATGAATTCACTAAACATTTTTGTTGACGTTTTAGCATGTTTATCTCAGGTATATACTTGCTAGCTTGGATGGGATGAAATGCGGATATCGAAGGACGTGGACTTGGTGAACTTTGCACATATGATAAAATGTTTTCTTTTAAAGAAACTTAAACATGTTGTGGATTATTTTGAAATGAGTTTTTATAAAGTTATTGGGACCTTGTAACTCTAATCTTTTTAATAAAAATTGAATGTCGTTTACCGTGACTCGTGAGCTTATATTATGAAGTAGCACCCCAATGTTGTATTCCGTTGCATTGTAAATTTGGGGGTATCACACCTAATGAGATTTATGGATGATCTCTTTTGGCTCTAGACTCAATAGTGCACTTTGTTTTTAGTGATCGGAGGCTGGAGCAGACTGCCACCTTTTCAATATCAACTAATTCGGAGTGAGAAAGTTGATAGAAATGCGTGTAATCTCCATGAGAAATGAAACAAGAGTCTGTTGAGAGACCTTGAGTGTCTAGGGAGGGTTGTGCAAAGCGTCACTGGGTCCATGACTCTCTTCAATGTCAGACAACACCTTAGTGTTTCCGACAGATTATGTATTGACCCAGTTTCTGCCTAAGTGTATGGAGGGCTTCTTTCTTTTCACCCTTTATCCTTACATTTCTTTTTCATTCTTCAACCCCTTCAATGCTTACCGAGACTTCATAACTAACACCTTGTTGGGTTTGTTCCAGTGTTAGCTCCATCTCAGTCGGCATTATTCCCGATTCTCACTTTTTCTCCTTTTGTATCATACCTAAGGACTTCTACACTAACTAGTGGATATCCCTGGGTAGATCCCTCCGGTTCTGGCTGGATCATGGGATTTGAATACCTATACCTAACCACCTTATAACTCCATAAAATTAAGTACATGGTCGGTCTTTTAGGGTATTCCATCACCATTACAAACCAAAATCATTGAAAAATTCATTCAAAGTGTTTGATATAAATATCAAAAGGTTTACACTTTGAATGTTTTTAATCATCACTAAAAGCTCCCCCTTAACATGTGCATCGTAATCGTAGTACATGCTAAGTGTGGAGTGCATTGAGTCCATTTTATTTGATCACATCTTTCAATACAAATTAGATCCAGGTTAATCACATTTTCTCCCCTTATCCAAAATGTTAACCCCTTGATATTTTGGATATCAATTGATTAACCGTTCGGGGACAAAATGATGTATTCTAGCAGAATGGAACATATTATTGCTCCCCCTCAACTTTTGAGGGTTTATAAGATGGTGCCGAGTACAATTATTTGAAAGATTTTGAATTTACTAAGAAATTCTTGTAAAATTTGTACTCGAGCACATCTTATTTTTCACCAAAAAATCTACACTAGTTATTAACATATTCACAAGATAAAATTATTTACGAGGATTGACCTTATAAGATGAGAACAACATATGATAAATCATATGGTCCTTTGAAGCAGCCGTAAGTCACCCCCGTATGGTCTTCCACCAACAAATCTCTCCAAGCTCCGCATGATCCTCCTTGTCTTTAATCTTTTGTCAATTGCCTGAATCATAGCTCTTGCATTTGCTTTGTCACGTTGGCTCCAAAAAGTCTGAGGCAGATACTCCATTCTGATTCCCTTGAGGCGATCATTCAGAGCAGTCCGAACATCATCGAGAGTACCATCGCTAAACTTGTGTAGTTCATCAATGCGCATCAATCTGTTCTTCTTGTCTTTGTTCTCATAGATGAATCCTCTGGGATCGGAGTATGGTGTGTAAGCGTCTCTTCTTCTCAAATTGGATCTGTACGTGTCAGGCTTTGTGAGGTTGAGTTTCTTTTGATAGCTTTCAACACCCAATTGAAGGTCTTCCACACGCCTTTGGATGACAACACTTCTTGTGAACATTCTTAAGGAGACATTAAATGCAATGTGAATCATAACTTGTTCCAGGTAAAATGAATTGAACGGTTTAATCTAAGAAAGATAGAAACTATCTGATTCACTCTTACCGTGTTGTCTTCTTTTAGACGCTCCGGTAATGAGAACGGCTAGTGCAGCTGCGAAACCCTGTCAAGAAGATTCATATGAATTCTATCTAATCACAAGCAGTATTTATACTGATTAACGGGGAACCGTGGTTATTGCAACCTTATTCGACGAAGTGACAAAGAAACTCTCGTCCATATCTGTTGATTATCACTAACGTAAACTTGCAGGTTATACGGTGGTGGCGGTATCCCATTCCAGCTGAAGTCAGATTCTTACCAAATTGCCATGCTCAACTACAAAGGAATATATAAGCTCAGATTCAAGAATCAAAAAAGCTTTAAGATTAGGACAAGAACTTCCGGCAAACTCTGATATTAAAGATCCCTCCTCAGAAACAATCCTTGGGGGAGATTATTAATGAGCTTTCATGAAGATGAATAGATGGAGCATTGTTGGTCAAGACACAAGATCGCATGTTGTCAGAGACTACAAGACAAATGTAGAAAAGATTTAAAGATTTCGAAATTCTTCTAAAAGTCAAAGTAAAAAGAAAAGGCTAAGATCATAAATACACAAAGCATGAAGGAACAGCCTACAACAAAGATAAAGACCAATACAAGGGACTCAAGAACTCAATGTTCAAAGCAAATCTCAAAGAAAGTCTAAGACTGATGTTATGACTATGAACATAGAAGCTCAGAATCCATCAAAAACCAAGCTTTGGAGGGAGATTGTTAGCCTCAAAATATCGAGTCAAACAAGGAAGCTCATTTCAAGGTTCAAGAACTCAATTCGGGGGATATTGTTAGCCTCAAAATATTGAGTCGAACAAGGAAGATCGGTCACTCAACGAGGGAAGCTTTGGTCTTTAATTAATTATATGTTATAATAGGCTAGAAAGGGTAAACGGGCTCGTTTATGTAATCTAATCGGTCACGTGTTATGGGCTAAAGCCTAAGTAATTCCTTGAGCCCGGCCCATAGAAAGCCTATAGGTATGTAAGCCTCATGGTGCAAGTATAAATACCCCTCTCCAAGTGTGGAGAGGGTGTTGGTTCATTTTGTATTTTTTACTCTTGTAATCAACCATTCTCTTTCTCTTTTTCTTCTCTCTACTTTCTCTCTCTAACCTCTCTCTAAAATTCTTCCATATTTCTCATCTTTATTTCTTGTTCCGAATGGTGAAGTGAAAGTATTCCGGGTTACCGACAGATAATCCAAGTCTCACTCATAACTGTATACAATCAAGCAAGTCATCAATCGATAGACTGGGTTTGAAGAAAAGGGGTAGAAAGTAGAAGGAAGTCTCGATGATGAAATAAGTAGACGCCTTCGTGAAACCCACTTCAATCTCAAATACGGGATACCAAATCAACTTTGTGATTACTTGACATTAAATCCAAATTCCATAGCCGTTTTGACGTTTTAGTGAATCTTTAATGATCGTTTTAGGATTAAGTGTTGTGTTTGCTTTGGTGTTTATTTCGTATCAAAAATGCCTTGTATCGAAATTGGGTTTCACCAATATTGACTTGATCAAAATTGAAATGTACAAAAATTGGTGAATCAGGAAATGATTTTCGGTGATTATAGTTCAGTTACACTTTCCGCGAGAATTTACACATTCCGCAAGAATTTACACATTCCGTAAAACCTTTATTTGCACATTCCGCAAGATCTTGTTTTGCACATTTCGCAAGATCTTTTTTTGCACATTCCGCAAGATTCAAGTTTGCACATTCCACAAGATTCAAGTTTGCACATTCCGCAAGATCGTTACACAAACCGCAAGATTTTAAATTTTTTTACCATAGTTTCTTTTTGTGTAATTGTCATAAACCGCAAGATGGATTCCCTATAA
This sequence comes from Tanacetum coccineum, assembly GCA_026074375.1. Classification (NCBI taxonomy): domain Eukaryota; kingdom Viridiplantae; phylum Streptophyta; class Magnoliopsida; order Asterales; family Asteraceae; genus Tanacetum; species Tanacetum coccineum. The sequence goes on along the minus strand of BQNB010107200.1, from coordinate 13,592 downwards.
TGAACACAAACCGCAAGAATTCCTAAAATGCACAAACCGCAAGAATGGAATTTGCACAAACCGCAAGATTCATCGCACAAACCGCAAGCATCATACTTTGTACACAAACCGCAAGCTTCATAATCAAACCTAGATTTTTGAAGTTCAAAAAGTTGTTTTGAGTCTTCAATAAGCTTCTAATAAGAACAAGGGTTAGGAAAGTACAAGTTGATGATTGAAAACAACAACAAATAAGCTTCAAATAAGCTTATGCATACGGTTTGAGGAGCATGAACCCAATAAGCTTCAAATAAGCTTTTGGGGCAGTTTGCTTGTGTAATAAGCTATCAAATCCGTGTAACACAAAGCTAGAAACATAATAAAGAGGAAGATTTCAAGCTTTTGTACTCCATAAACATAAACCAAACTGTGGGCTTATGCTTATAAATAAGCCACAAAACACACAAAATAAGCAAACCACACACATGAATTCCTCCTAGGCTCTGATGCCAATTGTTACCCATAAAGATTCAAGCCTAAAACTAACAATCCAGAGATTAGGGAGGATCGAACAAGTAGAAAGCCATATTAGATTGACAAGAGAGAAAAGGGAAGATGTGTGTGATGGGAAGAGAGAAACACACACACACCTTATGAGATGTTACAAAACAAATCCTCACCCCTCTATGGAAGTATGGATGGGGTATATATAGTCCTATCTGTCTCCTAACTAAGCTAACATGACGTTACTAGTCCTTATTCGACACGACTATATTAAACAAATGTAATTCCGTATAAGTCGACATATGTTAAGGCTAACAATTTACATTCCTCACTTTGAAATTGATGACATCAAATAACGTCTATTTTATAGCATCATTTATCCTATGTTATTAACCCATTTTGTATAGTTATTGCAAAGAATTGTTACTTAATCGTCTATATTTGAGAATAGCAGTAATTATGGAGTAATTAGTGAAAGTTAGCAAAAGGCGCGCATTCTGGAGCTTAAATAAAGATATTTTGAAGATTACTATTCTGAAGACCAATACGCCGTATCCATCAAGGAAGATACGACGTATCCATGCCTGCACTCACCAAAGACCACAGAAGGATAAAGCTCAATACGCCGTATCCAGAGAGACTCAATACGCCGTATTCAAGATATATTATTTAAATATTCTGGAAGATATCAAGCGTGGTCCCTACTCTAAGAAATCCCCAATACGCCGTATCCAACCGACTTCCAGACCTTATAAACAGAAAACTCAAAAACGAGTTTTAAGTGTGCTAAATCATATTCTCGATACCTAAACCATAAAAGTCGATTTTCAAAGAAGAAGAAGAGCAGAAGAGGTCGAGCAACGTTATCAATTCCATAGGAGACAACGTGTAATTCCATACACTTTAGTAATCGTTCTTTTTTTGGTATCATTCGTTAACTCGGTTAGTTTACCTTGGGTAAATAATTGATCTTGTATTTATTATGACGTTTGAAGGCTAATACCTTCAGGTATTAGCCATTATTATGAAGATCTGAATGTTTGGTATTTGTTTATCTCGATTTCTTGATTTATTGTTGTATGCTTGTTTATGTTTATCAATTTATACTTGTTTACGCGCTTTTGTATGCGACCTATCATTCAACTGGATCTAGTGAAGCGGACCAAGTAGATCTAGAGTCTGGGATAGCTCTCCATATAGTAATTTATACATCTAGAATCATAGTTACACAAATATTGTCCTTCTAAGTCTGTGTCTAGGATACGCTTCAGGCTTAACTAGTTAATTGGATATTGCCAATGATTTATTGATCGTGTTGACTAGGATCGGGTTGACTTGCTAGGGGACCTAGATATTCAACAAAGGTAACATTCTGATTCAAACATCACGCGATCACGCTTCGGCTCACCTACCCCGGGGGGGATTTTTGTTTTTTTCCACACCTTTCCCCCCAATTTTCAATTGGATAGTTGGATTAGACAAGCTGGGGACTACTAGTGATTAAACTACCATCTAAGCGGTAAGTGGGTAAAGCTCTATGGTTAGGGTTTTACAAGATCATCATTGCTTTAATCCCTAAGATAGATTTAATCAACAAATAAGGATGCTTTATGCGGATGCTTTAATTATGACAGAATTAATGTGTCTAGGTCTTAGGATGATGTAACACCTAAGTCTTAAGAATGATATGCCACCTCAAGAGAATAAATCATTGCACTTAATAAACAAACCAACTTTATAATTGGATTAATAATGGTTAATATAGTTTTCTTATAGTTGGCTCAACCTCTCTTTTATCTTTTATTAATTAGTTCGCGTGGGTTAAAGTGTCTTGAATTGATTGTAGTCACCAACCAAACCGTGCTAGTCTCTCAGGCTGAAAACCTGCCTTTTCCTATTAGAATTAGGATTTAGACTGACATAGGGTTAGAATATGATAGAATTAACATAGATTAGATAACCAAGATATTAATTAAATTGATAGATTTAACCTCGCTTCAAGTGTTTGACTCCCTACTTACCATGAAACTACTATTGATCAGGTATACTGCCCGTTAAAGTGTTGTTTTTGGTTTAGTCGGCAAAATATAAATTTAAAACGTGAATCAATAAAATATACACCACACAACGACACATCAGGAACATCATCATCAGAAAACATGTGGAAGATCTGCATCTCGGGATTGAAAGTTATCAAACAAAACTCAATCTCACTCAACCGGACTGGGATGCATCTGACTTTCTGTTCAAAGAAGATTACACCATAGTCAGGAAGCCAAGGGTAGTAATCTACAAAGACAAAAATGATCAGAATAAGATGATGCGAGAGACTAAGGTGCAAAGTTCAGTGATGGTACATTGATGACATCAAATAACGTCTATTTTATAGCATCATTTATCCCACGATATTAACCCATTTTGTATAGTTATTAAAAAGAATTGTTACTTAATCGTTTATATTTGAGAATTGCAGTAATTATGGAGTAATTGGTGAAAGATAGCAAAAGGCGTGCATTCTGGAGCTTAAATGAAGATATTTTAAAGATTACTATTCTGAAGACCAATACGCCCATATCCATCAAGAAGATTAAACGTATCGTGCCTGCCACTCACCAGAAAAGACCAAGAAGTTATGATCATATTGCCGTATCTAGAGGGTCTCGAGTACGCGTATTTAAGATAGGGAATCAATATATTATTTAAGAAGATATCTCAAACATGTGTCCCTACTTTCAAGAAATCCCTAATAGTCGTATCAAAAACATTCGAATACGCGTATTAACCTATTCCATCCTTATAAATAGAAAAAATCAAAAAACGAGTTTTAAGTATGCAAAATCATATTCTCGATACCCAAACCATAAAAGTCGATTTTTAGAGGAGAAAAAGAGTAGAAGAGGTTTGAGCAACTGATTCTGATTCCATAGGATACATTTGTAATTTTCCATATACTTTTGTAATCGTTCGTTTTTGGTATTCATTTTCATTCTCGGTTTTTTTACCTTGGGTAAATTATTACTTTGTATTTTTTATGACGTTAGAAGGCTAATACCTTCGGGTATTAGCCATTATTATGAAAGATTGAATTGTTTGGTATTTGTTTATCATCGATTCTTGATTTATCGTTGAGTGTGTATTTATGTTTATCAATTCATACTGTTTATGCACTTTTGTATGCGACCTATCATTTCAAACGGGATATAGGAAGTGGACAAGCGGATCTAGAGTCTGGGATATTCCCTCCATTTAGTAATTAATACATCTAGAATCATAGTTACACAAATATTGTCCTTCTAGACTGATCTTAGGATACGCTTCGGGGTTTATAGTTATTGGATATTGCCGATGGTTTATTGATCGTGTTGAATAGCAGGTGACCTAGATAATTCACAAATAACTTTTGATTTCCATTGGTTTAGTTGGACGAGTGGACACTAGTGTATCATTGCCATTTAAGCGGTAAGTCGGGCAAGTCTCTATGAGCTAGGATTTTAACTAGATCACCATTGCTTTAATCCTAAGATAAGATTATAATCAGCAATTAAGCGGATGCTTATACGGATGCTTTTAATTGTTTATGAGACATAAATTAATGTTGTCTAGGTCTTAGGATGATGTAACACCTAAGTCTTAAGAATGATATGCCACCTCGAGAGAAGAAATCATTACTTATAAACAAAACAACATTCTAATCGGATTAATAATAGTTAATACAGTTTTCTTATATAAGGTTTGACTGCTCTTTTATCTTTAGTTAATTAGCTTGCGTGGTTAACAGTGTCTTGAATTGATTGTAGTCACCAACCAAACCGTGCTAGTCTCTCAGGCTGAAAACCCCCCTTTTCCATTAGAATTAGGATTTAGACTAACATAGGTTTAGATTAGAATAGAACTAACATAGATTAGATAACCAATATATTAATTAAATTGATAGATATAACCTCGCTTCAAGTGTTTGACACCCTACTTACAATGAAATTACTACCGATCGGGCACACTGCCCGTTAAAGTGTTATTTTTGGTTTAGTCAGCAAAATATAAATTTAAAACTTGAATCAATAAAATATACACCACACAATGACACATCAAGTTTTTGGCGCCGCTGCCGGGGAGTGAAAATTAATCTTGATTTTTATTTTAATATTTTAGGTTTTAACATTAGATTAGATCTAACCCTTAAGATTAGTGTAATTTAGATTAGTGTATATCCTTGTATATTCTGTAATATTTGTATATTTGTCTTTAATTGTTTGCTTGTATATGTGTTTAATTGTTTGTGTATTTAATTGTTTTTCTTAATACACTATTATGGTCGACAATTGAATACGGTGTATCCAATTCCATCGGATATGGTATATCCAGTTCTCTGTCCAATACATCGTATTCATCTCAATAGATTAATACGGCGTAACCACTTCCATTGGATACGGCGTATCCACTTCCATTGGATATGGCATATCGATCGTTTAGGACAGAAATTGAAATCTTTGATTTTTCGTGCAAATTTTTTTTTCTTCAGAGCAAATCTTGCTGATATTTTTGCCCTTGTTATAGGAAGAACTTATCAGAGCTAGTTGATTGAAGAAGGAACTACAAAAAGTCATGGCTAAACCAATTTTTGATGGTATTGATAAAGCTCCAACTGAACCAAATCTTTCTATCACCAGTAACGATATTAAAATTGAGCTCGACCAGGAGTTTTTTGGTGGAATTATGAAAGAACATATATCATGGAACGTATGATGAAGGCGTGGTGGAACACATTGCTAAAGTAGTTAAGATGGTAGATTTAATCTACGTTCTTGGCGTGGATTCCCATCAACTACGAATGAAAGTTTTTCCTCTCTTATTGGCCGATGATGCTAAAGAATGGTGGATTAGTGAGGGAGATGGAAAAATCACCATTTAGGAGGAACTTGTTGAGAAATTCTTCTGTAGATTCTATCTCGAATCATACGATGAAGAAGATGAAATGTTGGACAAAGGAGGAGGAATTTAGGGAATTGATCCACTCGAATTCTTATCAAACGTAAACACGACATTTAAATACCATAAGAAATTTGATGGGAGGACTCAAAAAGTGATATTTCACTCATGGATGAATGGAAATTGGAATAAGACATATGTGGATAATAGTATTTCAAGCAATAATGAACGGAAGGAATCTAAATATGAAAACCCATCCAACACTGCTGCTGATTCATTCTTCAAAGCCTATGACGTACGCGATATTGAAAAAGAGAATGGATAGAGGCAAACAAAGCATTATGACATCAATGAAGTTAAATGCATACTAACAAAAGAGGGGCAATCGGCTCTGAAAAGTTTGAAGCTATTCAGTACTCGATTGTACCAAATGAAGAATATATTTCTATTAAAAGTTATGAATATGATATTTGGGAAAGAAATAAAGATAATTTGTCCATAATCTACCAAGATATTTTTCACAAAAAGGACAAAGGTTGGAAGGTGACGCGCACCAAGGAATGAAAGGAAGCTGAAGAAAAGTCTAACTTAAAGACTTCGCTGTAAACAAAAGTGCTTCCCGGGAGACAACCCGGAATGTTATTTAATTTTGTTATCAAGTCTGTATTCTCATACTTTAATACGACATATCCGCCCCATACCATACGGCGTATTGATTGTCTAGACGATATCAGTCTTTATTTTTCTTTCACTTTAAAAACATTATTGTCAGTTCTGCGAATATGCCGTATTCATTAACTTGATACGTTGTATCCACATTCTGACCAGTAATTAGTTTGTTTTAGTTTAGTTTAAATTAACCGTAGGTACTGATTCGCTAGAATCTATACACATAAAATATATTAAAATATATAATACGATGGAAAATTACCAATTTACCCTTGAAGTCAAAGGTAAAAAGGAAATCCTTCAGAATATATATAATATAATATAATACGTATATTTAACCGGGAAGTATGCTTTCCCGGGTCGTTTCCCCAATGACTTGTGAAATTGAAACCACGCTTTAGCTTGGATTTTGATTTGAATGAGAGAAAAGATATTTTTGTTTATCTATAGCTACTAAATTAAAGCAACAAGTAAAATAAGCACACAAAAACAATTAAGCACTTAAAACAATTAACGAGAACAAATAAAATGCGACAATTAAGTAAATAAGACAAAATTAAACTATAAAAATGCAAACTAAATTTCTAAACCTAAAATAGGATAAAATAAAATTTTAGGAAAAAGAAAAAATATTTTTTTTTTCTAATTTTTATGATTTTTTGAAATTTAAATCCTAAGAAAAATGATTAAAAATAATCTACTTAATAGAAAATTGTGAAAAATTCAGGAAAAATCCTAATTCTAACAAAGAACAAGAGAAAAATGCTAACACTCAAATAGCTTAACTAATAAGCCCTAGAATAAGCTCAACGAGCTACGGCTTATAAATGGACTTAAGGCCCAAAGAAAGGTTATAACAATATTGTGTTCAATAGGTCACGGATGAGCTATTGAAGCACAATGGTTAACACGTATGGTATGTAAGCAAGAGGGCACGGGTTCAAGGTTGACGGATAAAACACCTATTTTTGCATTTTTTGTAGCTCAGTTTGAACACCAGTAAAGCTACAAATCTGCCCACGTCCGTACGCATCACACTTTTTAAAGCCATTTAATGAAAGAGCTAACAAATGAAGAAACTATAAAAAAGAATCCGTGAATATCTCAAAGTACCAGCTCTAAAAAGCCCCGCCCTTCCCACTAGAGTCAGCCGCTAGCGCCCTACATTGCACCTCCGACCAATCGTTGCTCACAGACAGTGTGAGGCACTCGAGATCCTATATAGACTCCACTCTGTTCATTTCGCATTGTATAGATTAACAAAACGACAGATCGCTCTATATCATCACCCTTCCCCCACTCCTCCCCTACCTATATGACCTACATGTGCAACTGATAACCCAAGACCTGTAATTTAACCAGTGATACTATACACCCCCGCATCCTGTCTCCCTGGATTATACGCCCAGAGAGAGATAGCCCCTATCGTATCTCTATACACTTCTGATACTCTAAGAGAACCTACCAATGTCTCTCATAGATCTCAAACACCCACCTACACTCTCGCTATATCCTGTATATCGCTCATCTCTTAGACACGATCCCTAGATAGATCTATCAAGCCTATCATAGTATATGCCGCTAACAAAGAGTCCCTACGCTACGTGACACGTTAGAGACCCTCAGGCTGCACCAAAACAAGGTCTATGGATTCTACAAGCATAACCAAAGCCTAATAGATATGTCCGCTCACGCCCTTCCAAGAAGTTTCCCTCTAAAACTTTTGTAGATAACTCACCGATCCTCTTCACCCTATCTACTAACGCTAATAATCACTATCCTATATCATAACTCTACACCATACACGTACCTATCAAGACGCCAGCAAAGATACTCACCAACTTTCTCAGCTACAGCATATCACCACCTGAGACCGACTATATATCCTATCGTTTGTTGGCACTTGCTTGTGCACCGCGCACCTTTTCTCTGATGATAACTACACTCTGTACAGACTGGCGCGACTTCTCAACCACCTCGCTAACGAGAGTCTAATGCTAGCACCGCAGTGATAATATTCGCGACATATCAATCAAGTTATATCCATGTGTGAATTTAATCTTTCGTACAAACGCTATGTCGAGAGAACTGAGAACCACTGCTTTATCTCAGACCGCCCGCGTCTTTCTCCGTGTCAGTATCCCAGACTTCGTACTGAGATAGACCTCCCCTCTACACCTCTCCCTCGCTACGCTACAGCCCTGCAGCTATAGAGGAGACGAGACCCTCGTACACCCCAGATGAGGCTCGCTCTCACCTCATTACCACACGTCTACCCGTTCCATTGTCTATGTCTAGTCACTTTGCCCTCAATTAAGCTAGTATTAGTAGGACTTAGATCTTAAAATTCAGTAGCTTTATAGATTACACATAGCTTAATATAGATTAAAACTTATTTTTCATTTTCTAGCTTATTATCTTAGGTAAATCAGCTTTAAAAGTTAATTAAAAATCCTCAAAAAGCCAAAAATAGTAGTATCTAGGGGTTAGCTTCTTAATTTGAATTTTTAGCTTATAGTACTTGTTTTTATGATTTGGATTATTAGCTTATAGATAGGTAATTAAGTTTTCAAAAGTTTAGAATCTGAAATAGCTTATTGTGCTTTTTGCTTATATCTTTTTGAGCTTTTTAAGAGTTAATTCCAGAGTTTCGCTTTTTTATCTCTAATACAGTTAGCTTATAATGTTGTTAGTTTAATTGATTTTCAAATTTTAGATTTAGGCATCATAAGCTTTTTGAACGCTTTTGTTTTTAAAATTGAGCTTATAATGATTAAAATTTTTTTGTTGTGCAAGCTTTTTAGTCAAAATAAGTTTTTAAGCCCTCAAAAGGCAACTTTCTGTAGCAACCACCTTCATAAGCTCTTTTAGAGCTTATCTTTGAGATTCAGCTTATAGTTTCTTCATTAAAAGTGCTTTAAAAAGTGTCTACTTTCAATTTGAGCTTTTACTTTTCAAAAATAAAAAAATGCAAAAAATGGGTGTTACTCAACCTTGAACCCGTGACCTCTTGCTTGCATACCATACGTGTTAACCATTGTGCTTCAATAGCTCATCCGTGAGCTATTGAACACAATATTGTTATAACCTTTCTTTGGGCATTAAGCCCATTTATAAGCCGTAGCTCGTTGAGCTTATTCTAGGGCTTATTAGTTAAGCTGTTTGAGTGTTAGCTTTTTTTTCTCTTGTTCTTTTTTAGAATTAGGATTTTTCCTGAATTTTTCACATTTTTCTATTAAGTAGATTATTTTTAATCATTTTTCTTAGGATTTAAATTTCGAAAAATCATAAAAATTAGAAAAAAAAATTTTCTTTTTCCTAAAATTTTCCTTTTTTCATATTTTAGGTTTAGAAATTTAATTTGCATTTTTATAGTTTAATTTTGTCTTATTTGCTTAATTGTCGCGTTTTATTTGTTCCCGTTAATTGTTTTAAGTGCTTAATTGTTTTTGTGTGCTTATTTTACTTGTTGCTTTAATTTAGTAGCTATAGATAAACAAAAATATCTTTTCCCTCATTAAATCAAAATCCAAGCTAAAGGTGGTTTCATTTCACAAGTCATTGGGGAGGAAAGGAGGGGAGGAGGAAAAACGACAGGGGAAAGATCTTCCCGGTTAAATATACGTATTGATATTATATTATATATATTCTGAAGGATTCCTTTTTACCTTTGACTTCAGGGGAAATTGGTATTTTCCATCGTAATATATATTTTAATATTTTTAAGTGTATAGTTTCTAGCGTATCGTACCTACTGGTTAATTTAAACTAAACTAAAACAAACTAATTACTAGGTCAGAATGTGGTATACATACGTATTCAAGTTAATTGAATACGGCAGCATTATTCGCAGAAGAACTGATACAATAAGTTTTTAAAGTGCAAGAAATAAAGATGATAACGTTCTAAACAATCATCCGCCGTTATGGTATGGGGCGGGATACACAGTATTAAAGTATGGGAATACAGACTTGATTAAAAAAAATTAAATAACATTCGGGGTTGTCTCCTGGGAAGCACTTTTGTTCTCAACGAAGTCTTTAAGGTAGATTTTCTTCAGGTTCCGTTCATTCCTTGGTGCGCGTCACCTTCCAACCTTTGTCCTTTTTCTAAAAAATATCTTGGTAGATTATGGAAAAATTATCTTCATTTCTTTCCCAAATATCATATTCATAACTTCTAATAGAAATATATTCTTCATTTGGTCCAATCGAGTACTGAATAGCTTCAAACTTTTCTGCCTTGCACCTTCTTTTGTTAGGTTGCATTTTATCTTCATTGTTGTCATTATGCTTTGTTTGCTTCCGTCCATTCTCTTTTTCAATATCGCGTACATCATAGGCTTTGAAGAATGAATCAATAGCAATGTCGGACGGGTTTTCATATTTAGATTCCTTTCGTTCATTATAGCTTGAAATACTGTTATCCACATATCTCTTATTCCAATTTCCATTCATCCATGAGTGAAATATCACTTTTTGAGTTCTCCCATCAACTTTCTTATGGTTTTTGAATGATGTGTTTACATTTGATAAGAATTCAAGTGGATTAATTCCCTAATTCTCTCCTTTGTCCAACATTTCATCTTCTTCATCGTATGATTCTAGATATAATCTACAGAAGAATTTCTCAACAAGTTCCTCCTAAATGGTGATTTTTCCATCTCCCTCACTAATCCACCATTCTTTAGCATCATCGGCCAATAAGAGAGGAAAAACTTTCATTCGTAGTTGATGGGAATCCACGCCAAGAAGTAGGGACTAAATATACCATCTTAAACTACTTTAGAATGGTTCCTACACGCCTTCATTCATAGTTCCATGATATATGTTCTTTTCATAATTCCCACCAAAAAAACTCTGGCGAGCTCAATTTTAATATCGTTACTGGTGATAGAAAGATTTGGTTTAGTTGGAGCTTTTTCAATGCTATCAAAAATTGGTTCAGCCCTTACTTTTTGTAGTTCCTTCTTCAATCAACTAGCTCTGATAAGTTCTTCCTGTAAGAAGGGCAAAAATATCAGCAGGATTTGCTCTGAAGAAAAAAAAATTTGCACGAAAAATCAAAGATTTCAATTTCTGTCCTAAACGATCGATATGCCATATCCAATGGAAGTGGATACGCCGTATCCAATGGAAGTGGTTACGCCGTATTAATCTATTGAGATGAATACGATGTATTGGACAGAGAACTGGATATACCATATTCCGGATGGAATTGGATACTCCGTTAATGCAATTGTCGACATTTTGTGTTATTAAGAAAAACAGTTTAAAACACAAACAATTAAAACACCTAGACAGCAAACAATTAAAGAACAATTTATACAAATATTTATTGATCTATACAAGGATATACATAATTAAATTAACGACAATGAGCATTTGCAAAGATCCTGTACCCTAATGAAACATCTATGCATATACGAATTCCTGAACAACATCCCATATTCAGGTTCATATATGATGTGTCGTTGTGTGGTGTATATTTTATTGATTCAAGTTTTAAATTTATATTTTGCCGACTAAACCAAAAATAACACTTTAACGGGCAGTGTACCCGATCGGTAGTAGTTTCGTGGTAAGTAGGGTGTCGAACACTTGAAGCGAGGTTAAATCTATCAATTTAATTAATATCTCGGTTATCTATTCTATGTTAATTCTATTCTATTCTAAACCTATGTCAGTCTAAATACTAATTCTAACGGGAAAATGGGGTTTTCAGCCTAAGAGACTGGCACAGTTTGGTTGGTGACTACAATCAATTCAAGGCTCTTTTACACACACAAGCCAATTAACAAAAGATAAAAGAGCGGTTGAACCTTATATAAGAAAACTGTATTAACCATTATTAATCCGATTAGAAAGTTGGTTTGTTTATTAAGTGCAATGATTTCTTCTCTCGATGTGGCATATCATTCTTAAGACTTAGGCGTTACATCATCCTAAGACCTAGACACATTAATTTTGTCACAATTAAAGCATCCGCATAAAGCATCCTTATTTGCTGATTATAATCTATCTTAGGGATTAAAGCAATGGTGATCTTGTTAAACCCTAGCTCATAGAGACTTTACCCACTTACCGCTTAATGGCAATTTATACACTAGTAGTCTACTTGTCCAACTTTCCAATGGAATTAGAACGTTACTTGTTGAATTATCTAGGTTACCTGCTAGTCAACACGATCAATAAACCATTGGCAATATCCAATTAACTAGTTAAGCCCGAAGGGTATCCTAGACACAGACTTAGAAGGACAATATTTGTGTAACTATGATTCTAGATGTATAAATTACTATATGGAGAGCTATCCCAGATTCTAGATCTACTTGGTCCACTTCACTAGATCCAGTTGAATGATAGGTCGCATACATAAGCGCCTAAACAAGTATAAACTGATAAACATAAATAAGCACTCAATGATAAATCAAGAAATCAAGATAAACAAATACCAAACATTCAGATCTTCATAATAATGGCTAATACCTGAAGGTATTAGCCTTCAAACGCCATAATAAATACAAGAGTAATTATTTAGCCAAGGTAAACTAACCGTGTTAACGAATAATACCAAAAACTGAACGATTACTTAAGTATATGGAATTACACGTTGTCTCCTATGGAATTGAATACGTTGCTCGACCTCTTCTGCTCTTTTTCTCCTCTAAAAATTGACTTTTGTGGTTTAGGTATTAAGAATATGATTTAGCACACTTAAAACTTGTTTTTGAGTTTTCTATTTATAAGGTCTGGAAGTCAGTTGGATACGGCGTATTGGGTATTTCTTGGAGTAGGAACCACGCTTGATATCTTCCAGAATATTATATTGATTCCATATCTTGAATACGGCGTATTAAGTCCTCTGGATACGACGTATTGATCTTTATTCCTTTGTGGTCTTTGGTGAGTGCAGGCACAGATACGCCGTATCTTCCTTAATGGATACGGCGTATTGGTCTTCAGAATAGTAATCTTCAAAATATCTTTATTTAAGCTCCAGAATGCGCGCCTTTTGATATCTTTCACCAATTACTCTATAATTACTGCAATTCTCAAATATAAACAATTAAGTAACAATTCTTTGCAATAACTATATAAAATGGGTTAATATCATGGGATAAATGATGCTATAAAATAGATGTTATTTGATGTCATCAAATATCCACCCACTTGAATCCTACTTGTCCTCAAGTAGCCTATAGAAGTTTATAAAAATGTATCCCTAAGGATATTTTCTGTTAAAGCACTTATTTGATCTGTTACAAGTACACAACCAAACACCTCACGAATATGAAGATGAAATCACTCAAATCACTCAACTAATCTATGTGGTAACATGTAACTAATTCACTCAATTGCTCGGTCGTGATGGGTATTCTATCATAAGCTTGGCAAGGATACACATCTCCACCACTAAAGCAAAAGAGTAACAAGTTTATAAAGGTAAATATGGGTTTTTGTATGGAAAGGCGAACGGTTGATCATTCTACAATCTTTCACCAGAAGTACCAC
>BQNB010107199.1:0-23219 GCA_026074375.1 Tanacetum coccineum | reverse complement strand
CTCAGTCGGCACTTTTCCCGATTCTTACCTTTTCTCCTTCTGTATCATACCTAAGGACTTCTACACTAACTAGAGGATATCCCTGGGTAGATCCCTCCGATTCTGGCTGGATCATAGGACTTAAGTACCTAAGCCTAACCGCCTTATAACTCCATAAATTTAAGTACATGATCGGTCTTTTGGGTATTTCATCACAATCCTTCCAAAATCATTGAAAAATTTCAATCAAAGTGTTTGATATAAATATCAAAAGATTTACACTTTGAGAGTTTTTCATTATCACTAAAATCCCCCCCTTAACATGTGCATCGTAATCATAGTACATGCTAAGTGTGGAGTACATTGAGTCCATTTTATATGATCACATTTCAATACAAATTAGGTTCAGTTTAATCACATTTTCTCCCCTTATCCAAAATGTTAATCCCTTGATATTTTGGATATCAAATGATTAAATGTTCAGGGACAAAAATAAGATTTCTCTTATTTTAACTCATAAGCGCACTGACACGTACACTAATGGTATATAGGAAGCACGGGTTGTGATGCAAAGTAATCACAAGCCTTTGCATGGTCATAAAGTAGACCATGCCCGAGAATAAATTCCCGTTGAGAGGTCAAGTTTTCTTTTTGAAATACTTGCCTTTAAGATGAAGACCGGGTTGCTATCTGAAATAATAGCAAGCCATTTGGCATGTTTTGAAAACATTTGAAACTTCTGCTCGAACTTCATTTACAGCCTCGTATCATTATTGAATGACATTTCTAAGACCGTAAATGTTATCGATTTTCAGAAGACATGCCATTATTACCTCTTTTTATATTTTTCCATTTTTTAATTTTTTATTTGGTTTTGAAGATTTTATATTTTTGTATTTTGTTTTTATAAAAAATTTCTGAAAAGGAAAAATCTTTTTGGTTTTTATGGTTTTTAATATATATATATATATATATATATAATACAAGATATTTGAATAGGTACCACCACTATTCATCAACTTCATCTGCTAATTATTTCAGAGTTTCTGGCGTAAAACTCCGCATTCCCAGCTTGTTGATAAGAAATTTAATTCTTTCTCTTGCGAGGGATAGCTAATGAGGGTCCGGGGCGTGTTACTTCTCAGATCAATAACACAAGATATATATAGAACGACCAAAAAGTCGTTTGAAAAACGATACATTGGATTTAACAAAGTAATTGTTACATAAGCCCGAAGCTTAACTTGTTCACTTGATCAAAATACAAAGATTTTCAGCCCATAACAGATAACAAAATGAAATGCGACAAAATCTTTAATGCATGACATCCAAATCAAAACCATCATGTATCCATCGCACCTTGTGCTTAGTATCCCCTGAAAAACATTGCTTTAAAAACATCAACAATAATGTTGTGAATTCATAGGTTTGATAAATCATAATATTGTAATACCACAAATCTCCCAAGTGTAAGATAATGCAACGATGCCAGACATCATATAAATGTATTACGTTCTACTAAGCTCATTACACTGAAGCTTGGACTGTATGGATGCCCAAAATAAATGGCCTACATTACTCCGTGGTGATGTTTCTAACTCCAACAACCTATATTTGACATGGTGAATATGTTTTGTTTCCCTAGTGATAGCTAATCACCCTGAATGGGGTTGTCAAACCCAATAGATCTATTTATAACATGTCACGCTCTATTAACAGTTCAGGATATGGGGCTCAGATTGGGTATATCGGTCTACTAGGCAACATGCAATCATAATGAAACTTAACCACTGTGTCCAGTTGGGAAAACATTGCATGTTTTTCAACCCAAAAACTTATAAAACAAAAGCGTAAAATAATGTAAACTGAGGCTATGAACTCACCTTTGATTGAGAAATGGCCAATAATATCCAACAAATAACGCGCCACGCGAATTGATCAAATGCAACCTAATTAAATTTAAGGTCGTATAAAGTACTAATCACGTAAGTCCCCTCATATCATGCATATTCTATATAGCTCAATCACCAACTAATGGTTTTGGTAAAATTGTGTTTAAGAAGTTAAAACGTTTATAATTACCGTTTTAGCAAAACTGGCGTAACTTTCGCGTTTTAAACCCGATTCTCGCGTTTCTTATGTCCATCTTTTCGTATTAAGACGGGTTATCGATATTTGACATTTTCATAAATTTTGTCCCCTGATGAACAGTAACTTTTACTGTTCATAACAGACATGAGTTTTATATAATTCGTATTTGTTGTCGTAAAACCCGTAAATGTCGTATTTTATTCGTTATAGCTCCGTTTTTAATGATTCTTTCGAGGACGTTCTCGTATTTGAAAGTTCTATATATTTATGAGGTTTACAAAAATATAACTTTCTGTCATGAATAGTAACTTTTATAAAAATAGTTTTATAAAAGTATTAATTGTCGTAAACTCGCGAAATTCATAACTCGTTCGTTATTAATTGAAAATTTTCGATTCTTATCATTTTGGAATCCTAAAAATATGTATTATTTGTTAAAAATATCAACACTTGCTGTTTATAATTTTTATAAAAATGTTTTTATAAAAATTCATTTACGACTTCGTTTATTAACGTATAACTCGTTTTTAACGTAACTTTTTCGTTATTAATCCGTTTAACAAGTTTCTTACCTTTTCGGAATCGTCGTGAAATGTATTATCTTATAAAAATATAAAATGGATATGTTAAATGTCGAATTTTGGACAGAATGTTTATGCTAGTTTGTTAAGTCCATATATATCCTTGTTTTCATACTTTTCCACTTTTGTAAACTACCACAAGTCTTATATTTCATAATTATCATATGTGTTACATATAATAAAAGTCCATGGTTCCATAATTGTCCTTATATGTCCAAAATTACCAAGTCCATATTATACTTTTAACCCTTAACTTCCATAATTAACCTTTTTATCACAAGTTTATACTTAGTCACTTTTACATATAAACCATAAGTGTACAAGTGTATTTCTTTCCATATGACTTTATTTTAGTGTTCTAATAACATGATTAAAAGTCCATAATCAATATTAACATGTCTTATGTATTTCTTTATCTTGAAACATATTATGAAACTTGTAAACCCTAATTAATACATAATCATTTTCATGTTTAACCAAGAGTGTAAATCACTTGTGTGACCATTTTAACATGATGTCAATAACATCATAGGATATATAAATGTGTACATTATGATGACAACAATTAAAAACTCCTTTTTACATGATTAAAATCCTAAATGGTGATTTAAGCTAAATAGAATAATCATATGCATAAAAATGAAAATTATAAGAACATAAAGAGTTCAAGTAAACCTTATGAGGTATGATGATGATGATGAGCTAGTGCTAAACCCTTGTTTAGCCACAAAACCAAAGCTTGCACAAATAAAACCCTTGTTTACTTAATAAAAACCCTAACTTTCTTTCACTTGAGTAATACTTGGAAATGGTTAGCCAATGCTTGGGATCACCTTAGAATGTCTTACAATGGATGTGTATAGGTGTGTATGGGTTGTATAAAAATTGCTATGGATTATCTTGGGATGTTGTTTTGAGCCGTGAGCTCTATAGGAGTCAAAGAGAGGTTTTGGTTTGATTTTTACTAAGTGTAAAGTGTGTATGAGTCTTTCACTTGTTACTTGTATGTATATAAGATGTAATCTTAGTCAAAGAGACCAAGCATGGTCATAGGAATGGCTCATGGTCTTAGGTATGGCCATGGGTATGGTCATTAGTCAAAGTATGGTAGGGATGGTGTTGCATTAATGAAGTAAGGTGCATTTGACCAACATGGAAGAGTTTTTCATGAAACACTTGTATAACTTTGCATCCTTTGCAAGAATTTCGGCATAAATGAGTTATACATGATATATTTGAGTAAATTTTATGTATTGGGTATAAAAGTGGGTATTTGTTGAAGCGTAGAAAAGTTTTCGTGGCTCCGGGAGTGCCTAAACGCAATTTATCGCGAAACGTATACACTTAACGTATCCGATAAAAATAAAATGAACAAAGTTAATAATTATTCTCAAAATAATTATATAACCCTTGCTTGATGTAAACATTTAATTATTTGATACCCGTTTACATTGAACGCTAATTTTTAGTTTACGCGATTTAAACTTAATTCATGAAATTACAAGCAAACGCGTACAACACTAAAAATAAATAGTACATTTATCGACGTCGTCAATGACTTGAAAACACAGGGTGTTATAATAAAGAAAATGAAATTAAGTTTTTGAAAAATGACAAATGTGGGACAAGGATTACTTCGACACTAATTAACTCTTAATAAGTGAATCCATATGTTCCTTAATTTATTTTTGACTTAATCTTTGATGTGAAAAAATATATATTAGTTATGTATTTCAACATCAAGACCATGAATCGAACACTTCCTTATTAACATGAAATTTGTTTAAGCTTGTCAAAAACTATATGTCAAGTATATATCATGTTGACTAGTATAAGTTTATTAATTTTTTTTAACTTGATAAAAGTTAAGTAGTGTTTGTTTTTATTCAAAAATCGTGTTTTAAAAAGTTGAACCAAACGCCCCTTTATTTCATACTAATCGCAAAATATATCAACATATATATGAATTATATATCTTGATGACTTATACAAGCTAGTTAAGTGTTTATACAAGTGACAAAACTATGGTGATGGTCATTTCGACTCTAAAAGTTGATCCTAAGAAACTAACCAAACACCCCTTTATTTTTATAACACATTTTTCTATTGATTCGAAAAGTATACATTTAGGAATGTACGTTTTGATGGACAAAGTAATGTTGTTTTACCATGTTTTTGGCATGAATCAACAATGTATAAACTTTGTTTTAAGATAAAAAAATATGTATTTATATTTATGAAAATTTCAAACCAAAAAAAAATTTGTGACTCAATTAGTGTTTTGATTCAATCCTATCAAGAATGTAGTGTTCCTATGACTACGGGTATCATTATAGTTATGGAAATCCTAGACCAAAATGAAAAGTATGAAAATGACGAAGAACACCCAATTTTGATTGAGAGCAAAATTAGATGAAATCAAATGAAAAGAATGATGAAAAATTACAATAGGTTGTTTGAATCGATTTGTAGTGATTACCCCTTGAGATATGTTGGGTTAATTAGATGATTTGAAGTTTTGATTTTGATGGTAATGGAGTTGGGTTTTCATCACAGTGGGCAGAGGAAGAAAGGGAAGAGTGAAATGGTGTTTGAATAAAAATTCGTCTGAAATGGTTGTTTAATTTTTTTTTTCAGTATCCGGTCCCCTTAATTAATTAAGGGGGGCGCCCAATTTACACAGCCGGTCCCCTTAATTTTAAGGGGGCCGCCCTCTGAGAAAAAAAAATTTTCTTTGATTTTTGGCCAATTTTTGTGAAAATGAATATTGACAATTTTTATTAACCCTTTTAAAAAGAAAATTAATTAATTTCTTTGAAAAGAAAATTAATTAATTCGATTTGAGACGAGAATAGATAGTGAAAATAATGAAATAGCAAGACGTAGTTAAAAATATCAACAAGTTGATTTCGATAGACATAGATGATGGTTGACATGGATCCGATACGATCGTTGGAGTCGAAGGGAGTTTGTTTCATCCATAGTGTGTCTATGATCTTCAAGCGACTAATCCTACTTCTATGTTAATTGTTAACCACTAGCTTGCTCTTCTTCATCTTCGTGAGTTTGCTATGTGGTCATAGAAGATTTCCATTTTGTAGACGAATGACTATAATCTATACGAAAGAATAGTTCATAGTGAACTAATCTCTTCAAATCTAGAGAACCAACAAATGGTATCTCTAGAGACTACACTATTATTTTTAAAAACTAATTATACTACATCATCATAGTAAACACTTAGTCAGTTACTTATAATTATATTCTATGAATATGAAGGAGTGAGACGTACTTAGACTTTCGAATAGACTTCGTTAATGTCTTCACAATTTAAATGATAGAGTTCATGGAACCTTATCATGTATTTCTTTAAGTCGTAGACAAAGAATGTTTGTAGAGAACACACCACTTCAATGATTGTGATGGCTTAACCATTTGGTCCCCAACGTTTCATGTATCCAAAGTTATTGTTTCCGCATATGTTTTGCATTTGGTTTTGGCACATACATGGTGAACAACTTCCACATTGAGTGAAACTAAGTGGATGTGAATGATTTATTAAGTGATTAGGATAGTTTTGTCTACCTTGGTCTCTCCTAGGTTGAGGTGTTTTAGACCGAGGACGAGGATTATTAGTCATTCTCGGAGGTGGAGTTTTAGACCTCATTGTGGGTTTAGTAAATCCGACTCCGGGTTTTAAGGAGGGTTTGTAAAAACGTTTTACCTCATCATTACTTGCAATAGGAATTTTAGTATTATTTATAAGTATAAATTTTGGGTTTGATTCTATCAATTTTTCTTTTGACTCTACTTCTTGAGCTTTTACAAACTTTACTTGTTTGGTTGCGCTAGGTGATCCTTTGGTAAAATTAAAACCTATTCTGGATTTATCTCCGAAAGTCTTTTGAGAACTTATTATTTTCTTAAGTGAGTGACTACTATTATTAAATTGATTTAGCCTAGATATTTCATTTCTAAGCTTCTCATTTTCAAGCTTAAGTTCTTGACATAATTTACATTCTTCAATTACTTCCTTACCTTTTTCTAACCTAGATAATTTATCTTTTAATTTAAGTACTTCATTTTCCAAATCTATTTTAGCTTGTTTTAGAGTTTTATTTTTAACTATGACTTTTAGTCCTAATTTGCATAGTTTACTATATTCACTAACTAAGTCATTTTCGTCTAGTAATGATTGGTCATCACTAAAGTATTCGGTTTCAGAAAGTACCTCATTTAAAGCTTTAATCATAAGACACTTTTTTCATTTGTCTTTTCCTCTTCATCATCGTCGCTATCACTCCAAGATACTCCGACGAACGCCTTTTGATTTTGATATTTTAATTGTTTCGGACATTATCCGATGTTAACTTGTTCTCGTGAAATATGATTATATTATCTTTATGCTATTTTGATACTCAATGATTACTTGCTTAATTGTTGAATGCATAACTATTTATATGGTTTTGCTTTTAGTTAGCAATCCCGGTTTAATATCTATAAGCTTATATTTATGATACATGTTATTAAATGCTAAATGCTAACATGTTTTGTACGATATATATGTATGTAACGTAATCTTTGTTTTATGTAATCTTTTATATGATCTATGTGTCTTTCTTGTGCACACACACTATATCATTAGGTTCGTCTATCTAAATAAACGTATAGACGTCACATAGCTTTGTACATCAATATATTTTATTGTTATGATTAATACATTTAAGTAACTTAGTGTCTTTTGAATTTAGGGTATTGTCTCGTGTCTCTAAAATTTATCGAGTATACATGCATAATCGTTTTAATCCCTAAGGATTTTAGTTTAGATCACGTTGATCATTATATTATTTATTTACTTGATTCTTTTTACGAAATACGTTTTCCGTCCCTCGTCGTCAACGATCAAATACTCAAAACTCCCCATAGTAACTCGTTCCCACTCCTTTGTTACTATATCAACCGTCTCACATCTTTAGGGATCTGCTCCTTAACTATAAACAGTTATATCACTCATTTTTCATACCTAACTAATTACACAAAAACCTAAATCACACTTCTACCACTATATGGATGGCTAATATTTTCTCTCCACTATTTCCGCTACCAATTTTAAGATAACCTCATAACTCATCATGTGATTATTCTATGAACATTAGCAATGCTTGAGAAGAGCTATGTAACTTCACGGTTGAAGATCGTCGTATGCTAACCATCATCCTTCTTTGACATCTCAAGTCATCGCTTTCGTCTCATTTTGTTTTCTTCTTTATTTTTTTTATTATTCGATACGTTATGTCCGGATAAGCACGAATTAAGTGAGAGGGAAAACACATTCGTTCATATATAGTCTTTCATCAAATATTCTTTAAAAACTCACAAACATAATTCTTATTCCCTAGAAACCGATTTATAGAACTACTCTTTTACCTACGGACTTATTTTCGTTTTCCATCACACATATACAACTAGTTACATAAACCAAATTGGTGACCAAGATCGTAACCTGGCTCTTACCCTAACTTCGTTGTTAGGACTAATACCTCCTCAAACAAGAACACTCATTTCTTTTTCCATAAGAACACTTATTTCTTTTTCCACAACACAAGTACACCTCGTTCACACAAACTGATTTGGTTCTTGTCTCCTATCCTAAGACATTAGTACACCACATTCAGATATTCTTAAGAATTCACAAATGTGATCTATCCACTAGAAATATCTCACAGAAAACGTAACTTTTATTCTAAACATAGTACAAACATTCACATAAACCACAATTGGTACTATTCACTTTACACTAACTTTACTATTAGGAATCAATTACCTCCTCAAAGGAACCAAGAACACTTCACTCTTTTGAATATCCTCGTTACTAGAACCTTTAACCCTTAAGTCAACCTTACATTTCAACGTCGTATACCCATACACTCAAACCTTACAACTACAATCTACTCTTGATGGTAATAGATAGTTTGTGTACCATCAATACTTCAACACAAAACCTTGCAAGTATACTTCACTCTTGATTGTGAAAGAACCTTTGACCCGTATGTCGATCATACACAATAGCTCTATCACGAGACTCACTATTAATAGTGATGACTCAATTTCTCACCCAAACCTTGCACATGATAATCAACTTTCATCCATACACTATAACCTTACAACTAAACCTTTCTCTTGATAGGTTATTATATAGTTTGGAAATACTCAATCCTCACAAACATGATACTCAAAACAATATCTACACTTTATTCAATTCTTCACTTTGAAGTACATCATCAACCTGACAAACAAATGTTTGAGTCATCACTTGCAAACTTCCTATGCCAAATAAATTATCTCCTCAAAGAACATTCCACACTTATCCAATAACCATTACAAGTGATCCTTTCATTTTTTCCACAATTGAGTCTTTTAGTCTGTTTCCACTTACTAGCAAGTGAAAAACATAAATAAGATATTTCAATATTAAGTGTTTCTGAGTACGATTGTTGTTGTCTTTCCTTTTTTCTTTCACTAAGAAATAAACTACCACCTCATTCTCACATATTCCAACCTTTGTTCCGTTATACATTGACCAACCTACATTGACTGTTACATGGATTACATGAAACCATTCACTCTTGTCATTATTAGTGCAAACGATATATTATTCTAAACCGTCTTTGCTAACCTTAAGCTCAACACCTTCCCTCTTTGTTCTTGCTCATCCTTTCCTACTTTCCATTATATGGAACCATTTTCATTTACTTCTAGGTGCATATCATTGTTCACTATATTTATTCTTGTCATAATATAACTATTTTCGAGTATTTATGTTGGACATGTCGTATTGAATAGCATTGACATCAGTTTAACTTTTAATGTCATAATTTTATATTTATATTATTATTATTATCTACTTCTAAGATACAATCTTTGATTATGTTTTTCACATTCAAGCACACTACGTATTTAAATATTGTTTTTTCCACATCACCCTTATCATCAACATTTAGTTCGACCCAAAGTCTTACAATAATGTTTTTCCTAGAACCCTACACATGAAAAGCATACATAATGCTTAACAAAGAAACCATGAGGATTTAGGAATCTCTCATTACAACCCTTGACGAAAGTCTATCCGAACTCAAATCATCATCTTTGGTAGATAATGATTTCTTAAGGAACATGTCCTTCTAAAAAACAGATAGTACTCCTTATCGAATGAACTTCTTGATGAAAGTGCATTTTTTAAAACGGTTGTGTCAAACTTGTAAAGAATTTGTTCCTCGTTTATTAAAGTTGTGTGCTTGGTTGGTAAATTTTAGTGTCAATTGGTGTCTTAGTCTATGAGCTATGTGTCTTGGTTTCTTTTTATCATAGGTTTTTTTAAATAGGAATTGCATGTCGTTCAGTTTCTGCCATTTCTTGTAAACGTCTATAATTTTGAGTAATGCATACCTAAAGACATGCATACACGTTCCCCGATATAGTTATAATTCTGTATGTTTTCTGCTATCATGGATCTCTTTTATGATTTCTGTTACTATATGTATTCTTACTATATGTACTTTTGATATCATAATTAATAATTTTGCTATCTTAATAGGTGAGATTATTATTTTTGACACTTGCTATCATAATGCTTAACATCTTTATGACTTGGTATGTTATCTTTTTTGGACCCTTACTTGTTATTGTTCATGTTTAAGTGTTACATGTAACGTGTTACTTTGGCTTTTATGGCTTTGAGAATAGTGACCGTGAAGTTAAGAGGTTAAAATGTAGCAGAATGGTGGTAGTTAAGGTCCATTTGGGCTCGAAGCGAGGTCTTTAGGACTTCAGGTAAACTGAGTATCCACACTTGTTCGTTGAGCAAGGGATCATTGGGAGTTTTTAGTTAAAGTTGGGTACGTAAGGTTTCTTGTAGACCTTAGTATGCCCTTAGATGTGTTTGTGTGATTTTGGTTAAAGTTATTTTATGAATAAACTCGAAGTCGAGCCGATTTTTCAAAAAATGTTGGGCCTTATAACTTGGGTTCAAGACAGTTCTTGTTTGTTGAGTTACGAGACCGGGTTGTAAATGACGTTGTTACGCAACTTAAGGTTTTTGACGAGTCTCCTCGATGACGGGCGAGGTTCAGGTAGTTGGATGTTTCTTTTCGTTTGGAGCGGTTATGCTGCTATGCGTACCCTTTTGTGGGCAGGCAAAGTGGTTAGCAGTAAGATATCTTGTGAAAGTTAGTTGGAATTCAAAGTGTAACTTTGAGTTAACATGGGTATGGGAGGACTACTTGAAAGATAAGTATCCTCGATTTATTGTTTGGTAATGATAGAGTTGAACCTTTTGGTTAAATCTCGGGACGAGATTTTCTAAAGGAAGGGATACTGTGACAACCATGACTTGAGCATGTTAGTCAAACTATTAGTGTTGACTTATGTATCTGTTGTAATGAATGGGGTATGTGTCATATGTGTTTATATGTGATTATGTGTGTTGTGTGGGATATGTGAGATTTGATAATCAATCCATTGAGTGTGATCGTCTCATTGGGATTGGATTTGTGTTGGATTTTGTCGAGTTCATTTCGTTCACTTTTAGTGACAAGGAAATGATTTTGGTGATTGAAGCGGTTTCGCGTTAATTGTGTAAGTAATTATACGTATATGTATTTTTGTGTTAGTAATATTAGGATAAGATTAGGTTCTAGTAGTTAGAATATGAAAGAAATGAAATTTCTATTTTTGGAAAGTTAAGGTTAATAAAAATAAAAAGTTATTTATTTTTAAAAGTCTAGTAAATTGCGTTTAAGCAAAAAGGTATGCGCAAGCAAGCTAAGGTTTTTATAAAAACTTAAGGTAATGTTAATAATTAAGTAATTAATAGATAAATAAAAAAAAATTAAAAAAAATATAAATAAGCCAATCGACCGGTTTTTAGGATAAAAGAAAAAAAGGAAAATAAATCTTACTCTAATTAAAATTAGTAAAAGATATCTATCCTAAACCTTTTTGTAAACTTTATAAATACCAAAAACTCTTCTCCCCCTTGTTTTTATTTGTCCCAGCCGAATTTTATCAAAGGAGGAAGAAGAAAAATATTCTTTTTCTAGTTTGGTGATTTTTGTGTTCAAGATTAGAAGATTTAAGATATAAATTATATTCCTTTGAGTTAGTTAATTATCATTAAAACATGGTAATAAATTATTTCGATGTGATAATTAGGGTTTCATCAACATCTGTAATTAATGATATAATAAACTGTTATAATGATTAGGTTTTACTTTGGTTCATATGGGTGTATTCGGTAGGTTTAGATGCGTTAAAATTTGATTTTGATTGGAAAGAATTTAGGGCTGTGTTGTTTGGCTCGATATCTCAATGATTGGTAATAGATTTTGTAAAAGTTTACGGTGATATGGTGTAGCTCAGAGAGTCTAGTTTCCAGAACATCCTGCCTTGAAGGTTTTTGAGGTCGGGAAGTCATTCAAACGTTAGTTGCAAGAAAAGTTGTCAAAGCAGTAAATACGGGTCAGATTTAGGTCAGATTATGAGGTATAATACCCCCACTTAAAATTCTAATTTAGCTTATCCCTTCTATAGGAGTTTATTTCTCTGTGTCTATTCAGAAATCCACCAAATAGAGCTTCTGAATTGGAGTCTAAGAATGGTATTTTGGTCCAAAACGTTTTTGTGTGCAAACAGATTCTGATTGGGGACTGTTTGAAGTTTGATTTTCTTTAGGTTAGTACTTGTGCATGTAAATGGATCTTGGGAATCATGAGGTAGTTTATATACTCATAAATGAACATAGATAATTTTTGGTATGGATTATAGAGGTCAGTAAGTAGAGGTTTTGAGTACGTTAAGTCACGTTAAAATTTTGTAGTTTTGAACAAATTATGTCTTAATAGTGAAACTGTTATCGAAGAGTTGTTAAAGTTGGGTATTGATGTCGGGGTGATGATATTGTGTGTAAACACATATCCGTTTCATATCAAAATGGAACCATTAAAACACAAAATGGTGTCCTTAAAATGCATGTATATTGCGTGTTTATCTTTGGGATTTGTGGTAGGTATGGATATTGCAAAAATCGCAAGAAAACGGTCAAAACCGGACAAACACGGACACGAGACGGAAAAGAGTGTACAAGAGCCGAGGATTTGATAGCAAGAAAGGTCAAAAGTCATCTCCAGTCAACCCTTGGTCAACAAAAGTTAACTCACTAAATGACAAAACCCAAAAATACCCAAAACAACCCTCATTGTTAAACATATTTCAAAAATAACCCTAAAACCCTAACACCGTTATCTTTTTATTAATAAAAGATAACGGTCGTTAACCTCCTTATAAAACCCAAATCCAAAACCTGTTAACCATAACCCAAGCCCGAAACCAATTTACCCAGGCCCAATCTTTTGTATAAGCCTAAAAGTCAAGAATTTTTACCCTGGGTCAAAGATAGTCAAAACAAACACAAACACACCCTTATAAAAATGAGCGGGAAATTTTGTTACCGTATTCCATTGTCTTCTCCGTTTAACCTATCATCAAAAAACAAGGGGTAAATCAAAATTGACAGCGTGGAAGAATAATTCAAGTACCAAGCAGTGATGTGGCAGAGTTTTACATCATGAGAGTCTCTCATTGGTTGAAACCCACAAGGAATGCCACGGTGGATTGCAAGAAAACACACCAATGACAAGAATTTTGCACTAAAACACTTGCAAAAGAAGCACAGAGGTCTGACACACGGATTGCCACGCTGGCAATCCGTGTGCTCCAAAATCAATCCAACGGACAAGAGTTAAGATCCAATGATTGCAATTAAAGGAAGGGCTAGGATGAATGGGAGCGTATAACAGACTCAAGACCTAGAAGCATCATTTGAAGGCTATAAATACAAGCTCACGCCTCACACACATCATCTTCTTTTCCCCTTTTTTAGTTTTTAGTAGCTTAAGTAATTTTTCATTTAAATGTAATTTGCTATTAAGCTTTTGTAATTTCAATTTCAAAGTTTTGTAACTCAGTTTTTAGTTAATGAAATCAAAGTTTACTTTTACATAATCTGTTTTTTTTTTACTTATAAGCTTTTAAAATTCCAACTGCTTTTTGCTAACTGTTTCAAAAGCTCTTCATAAGCTCTTTGAGTCTCTAAGCTCAAATTGAGCTCATAATAAGCATCTAATCTATTTAAACTCTTAAAATCAGATAAATACCTTTGCTAAATGGATTTTGAGCTTTTGGATGATAAGCTTACAATGGAAGAGCTTATTGGACTTTACTAGCTTATCCTTGTGATAAGTTAGAGCTGTAGATTAGCTTCTTGAGCATTTATAGCTTTGTTTAGTAATGGATCTTGTAGTTCCCATTTACTCTTTTCTTGTCTTAATTTTCTCAGCTTATAATTTGCTTATTCTGTTTATAATCTAGGTATTTGTGCTTTATATTGTTTCCTTGTGCTTTTTTAATCATGTTTGATCATCTGTTTTTAGCTTTTGTAGTATAGATCTTAGTTTTTCACATTTTGTCTTAAAAAATCATTAAAAACCAAAAATAAGTAGCATAGTTATTAGCTTTTTGTTTCTGGCTTATTTGCTTATTGATAATTGTTTATGGATATTGTTGTATGTCGTAAACCTATGATTCTCGCTCAACTTTATGTTGACGTTTTAAGCATCATTTTCAGGTGAGCTTAATGGTGCTAAGATAGAGCGAAGTGGCTAGAAGAGACCGTAGGATGCTTGGAGTTTCTTTATGCTTTCTGTTTGAATAAATGCGTTTGCATGAATTGTTTGGATTATGTTTTGCATGTCATTTATTGACGAGACCTCTTTCTCATTAATAAAGACACCATTAGGTTTTGGGTATTGTTATGACACTTTGTGTCTTTGCTTTACTTTAGTTTTCATTTTAGTATTCTCTATATAGACACCATGTGTTGTGATGATATCCATTCTTGTTTACGCCTCGCGTTTCCGCCTTGGCGGGGTGTGACAGATTGGTATCAGAGCCTTTGGTTATAGAGAAGTAGGTGGTTGAGCCTAGACTATAACCTAGGGGTCCTTCATGTAGATGCATTTAGGGCTTAAGTGTTTAATGCTATAACTGCTATGCTTCCCCTCTATTTTTGCATAGCTTATATATTTTATATTTTGCTAAGTTTTCATTTAGTTATTTTGTCTACCATTATTTGATATAATATGTATTACTTTCTTAGTATTTTAGCTATGTTTTTCCCTCACCCGTAAGAAGTCTCGTTGGGGAACCGTTTTCCCAACTGGACTTAAGCGTTATAAGGAGCCTCTTGTGGAACCGAAGGAGATAGGATAGTCGATCGTTTGTCGGATGCGCGTAATAGGGCTGGACCCGCAGAGTCGGGTGATTCTTGCGGAGGCAAAGTTAAACCCAAGCCAGGCCCAGCATAAGTTTATCCCGTCCTTTACCTAGTCATGTTGTTATTGATTATTTCTTTTGGATATTTCGTATTTTGGAAGTCATTACGAGACTTTCGTTCCTTTATGTCGTTTCGATTTCAATTTGATATAAGTAAGTAGTTATTTGATGGAGCATCCTTTATGTGTTAAGTTGGAATGGTTTAAGATGTGCAATGTGGTATATGTACTTATATGTGAATTATGATTAATATTGGTGATCTTGAAAGTAAGTACACGTGTGAAAGGAGACACTTATAATTATGGTGGCCACCATAATTATAAAGGCATCACACACGTATACTTGTGACCATGATTGCATTTATTTGTGTTTAAATGTAAGGTGGTAGTGTAATAATTTTTTTTATATATATGTGTATTCATGAGAAGGATGGTGGTATGGGTAGAGAATTATTCTCTTACCCTAATTGGAGGATATGTTAAGTTGAGTTGTGAGGATAGTAAGTTTCTCTTCTATCTAGTAATTGCGGATACCTAGTATTGTTTTTATAGAGGTTGCTCGTTTGCTCAGTTGTTTGTTCGGATTTCCTAAGTTTAAGCTTAGCATCCCTTCATCGTACCTTGTTAGTAAGGATATCTGATTTTTCCTATTCAATGTCTCGATGTATAATGGTTGTTCGGAATCTGCTCTTTCGGATATAAGCGCGTTTTGTTAGTTCTCTCGTTGCATTGATTACTCGTATGAGTATCAAACATTTCTTTTAAGCACTAATTGTTCCTAACATATTAGTGTGGATCATTTCTCCCTTGGTTGTATATCCTTTTATTTTTGTAACCCGTTGGCGACATGTTAATATCGATGCTTTTAGGTTTGTTTTGTCGATCGTTATTTTGGATAAGACCTTACGTTTTCTTTTGGGTACGTAACGTCTTGCATGATTTTTCTTGTACGAGTTCATTTGATTTTATTTTGAGTATATGGTTTCTAGTATTTTCTTTCGTTTTCAAACAATCTAATTGTGTTAGAGTCTGTACGGTGTTTTACGATTCCTTTTGGTATTATGGTGTCCTTTGTTTGAGTAACATATTTTATAATTGATGTCTAATCATAAAAAACCCTTTGAAAGTATTGTGTTGGTGTTTGGAGAAAACTGTGTATAAAACGATCTTTGTAAAATAGATTTTTTTAATTATAAAAAACAGGTTTAAAAGTGATTCATAGCGGTAAGGTACGATACACCATTAGATAACCATCTCTAGATTTTTATGACAACGAGAATAAATTTTTAAAGATTACATTTAAGACAATTTCATTATTATTTAAAATGATTTTTATACTTAAAGTGACTTTCTTAATTTAAATTGATTTTTATAAAAATATTTTTTAAATTGGTCTTTCGAGTAAAGTCGATAATTGGTATAAGAATTTCCGTCTTTCTTTCGTATTGATGTTTTTTTATGTGTTCATTTGTCGTGATATG
Source organism: Tanacetum coccineum (assembly GCA_026074375.1). Taxonomy (NCBI): domain Eukaryota; kingdom Viridiplantae; phylum Streptophyta; class Magnoliopsida; order Asterales; family Asteraceae; genus Tanacetum; species Tanacetum coccineum. The sequence goes on along the minus strand of BQNB010107199.1, from coordinate 6,701 downwards.
TTGTTGATTTTCTTTCGTTGCGTTTTCATCGGTGCATATACGTATCCTTTCTTTCAAAGGATTCTTATGTCATTTGATCCACGTCTATTTGCATATGTGGAATCTCCTATATGCATTCTAGCCTTTGACTCGATATTCGTTTGTTATCCTATTCGATTGTTCGTAACCCTTGGAGTTCGTTGATACCGTTGAGTCGTGGAAGCTTTGATGTGCTTGTGGGAATGGACCGGTTGTCCAAGAGGAAGTTTGGGATAGTAATGTCATGAGAAGGTGGTTAGGATACCGTTGGAAGGTGATGAGATACTTCGGGTTCATGGTGAACGTACTCAAGGAGTCGTGAAAACCTTAATGAACACAAAGGTAGATGAACCAAAATTGAGTGATATTTCCGTCGTACGAGATTTATTGATGTGTTTCTGAAAGATTTGTCGATGACCACCACAACGACAGGTTGAGTTCCGCATAGATTTGGTTCATGGAGCGACGTCAGTTGCGAAGTCTCCATATCGTCTAGCACCCTTGGAAATGCAAGAATTGTCTGAACAACTTCGAGAGTTGCAAGATAAGGGTTTCATACGACCTAGTCATTTTCCGTGAGGAGCACTAGTGTTGTTTGTTAAGAAGATGAGCATGGAGTTCATTGAAGTAGAGTTGGAAATTAGCCTGCAGGAAGGAGAAGTTGTATGCTAAGGTTATTGTGTGGGGCAGTGATGAATTTGGGATGTACCTACGGACACCATCGAGATATGATTATTCTTTAGGATGGCATGTTACTTCACACTCGTTTCATGGCACACTTTACTAAGATTTTTAAACCCATTACTTCCCTAACTGAGAGGAATCAGAAGTATGAGTGGGGCGCAGAACGAAAAGAGGCTTTCCGGACTTTGAAGAATAATTTGTGTGACGCTTTGATAAATCGAATGTAGTGGTTGATACGTTGAGTAGAAAGGGAGAGTGAAACTAAAACAAGAAAGAGCAATGTCCATGACTATCCAGTCAAGTGTTAAGGACAAGATATTGGCTACTTCAAGTGAGAGTCCAGGCAAGAGAATGCGCCAGCTGAAATGCTGTGTGACTAGACAACTATGGAAAAGAGAGCAGATGGATGGTTATACTTTATGGATTAAATTGTATAGTAAGTATGAGAATGAAATTCGCTACCATCCAGGTAAGGCAAATGTGGTGATTGAGGCGTTAAGTAGGAAGGAACAAAACTGAGTGAAACCTAGACGTGTTCGAGCGATGGCTATGACTATTCAGTATGGAGTAAGAGGAATGATACTGACAGCCCAAAGTGAGGCGTTCAAGCAAGAGAACGTACTCGCAGAAATACTACATGGTTTAGATCAATAGATGGAAAGAAAAGGAGACGAGAGTTTGTATTTTATGGATCGTATATGAGTTCTGTTAGTAGGGAATGACGAGGATGGTAGTAATGGATGAGGCTTATGCATCAAGGTACTTTGTACATCCGGTAGCAGATAAGATGTACTATAACCTTGGAGACATGTATTGGTAGGCCACTATGTAGATATATGCTGTTACCTATGTTTTGCAATTGTTGATTAGTTTAAGAGGTAAAGCTGTGATGTCGGAGACTTTTGGTTAATGCATAGCCTGTGATACTTGAGTAATAATGAGTGGAACCACCTTTGAATTTTATCACTAAATTATCTTTTTTTGCCTTTTTTTTTACAAGATCAAAAAGTAGTGAGTATGATGTGATTTGGGTGATGGTCGATAGACTGGACCAAGTAGCTCATTTCTGCTATAACAAGGAGTTTTCAGATGTAAAGTTGAAGGATTTTGATTTATAAGATAAGAGGCTAGAAATGGGAATTCTGGTGACCAATCTATAACACCCCCAAATTGGGTCGCAGCGGAATATGGGTTGAGAGTGTTACTTCATAGATCAATAGCACAAGATATATATAAGAACGACATTTATAGTTGTTAAAATAAATGGATACATTGGATTTAACAAATTATTTGTTACAAAAGCCAGAAGCTTCACTTGTTCGTTGTTTAAAATACAAAGATTCTAGTCCATAATAAATATTTCCCCAAAATGTAATGCAACCAAATCTTTAATGCATATGACTTCCAAAATAACAACCACCAATGTATCCCTTGTCTCGTACCTCATTGATCTCCTAAGAAAACATGCTTTAAAACGTCAACAATAATGTTGGTGAATTCATTTTAGGTTTGTAAAAATGTATAATGTAGGACGCCAGATTTCCACCATGTAATGCAACAGAGGCAAACATCACAAAATGTAATTAGTTTCATAAGCTCATGACACTGTAGCTCGACATGTATGAATTGCAATATAAAATTGCCAACATTGCCGTGATGATGTTCTTAACCCGAAATATAACAAATGCGACATGGTATACGTTCGTTTGTTCAGTGATAGCTAATCACTCGAACGGGGATGTTAATCCCAAATAGATCTATTTATAACATCTGCTCTCATAACAAGTAATTGACAGTTCATGATAATGGGCTCAGAGGGTTATCGCTACTTAGGAAAACACGTAATCATGTTAAAATGTACACTTGCGTCCAATTTGTAAAAGAATGCATGTTTCTTACCCCAAAACTTGTAAATCATTATAAATGTAAAATGTGGGGCTATGAACTCACCTTGAGTGAGTGAATCGACAATGTAAAACACAAACTGAAAATGAGTCACGAAAACACGTCGAATGCACCTAATTATTGGTAGGTCGTCATGAGTTACTAAGTTACTTTGAATAAACTAATACATATATAAACGTCTATATAGCTACATCACCAATCTATTTGTTTAGTGAAGAAAAAAATAAACAACAAATAAAAACTAATAATAAGTAAACATGTTTATGAATATTCACTTTAGTAAAAAATGGCGTAACTTTTCTCGTTTTTTGTTCGTTTCGTTCGTTCTTTTACTGTCACGCTTTCGTATTAAGTAGATTATTAAAATATTACATTTTTAATAGTTTTAGTCCTCTGACTGAAAGTACTTTGTACTGTTCTATGCACTTGTATAAATATTTATTTTTATAAATTTAGTATCGGTTTTCTGGTAATAGTCATATCTTATTCTGTTTTATTTCTGTTTTTTTGTGATTCCTTCTAGCACGTCTCGTATTAAAAATTTAGATCTATAATATTAGTTGTTTCAAATATTATATTAGTTTGTACTGTAACTTTTTTTATAATTTCACTTGTTATATATTTATTATATAACTTGCTACTAGCATTATACCTTCTTGCGGGTTATAGTGATTTGTCGAGTGCTCTCTCTTGCCTGCGTTCGTCATGACATGTTGGATTTTAACAATATATATAATTCTTTATACTTTATTTTTGAATTTCAAATAGCAAGTTTGGAACATTTGCTTAAAAGTTTATAAAATTTGTTTTTATAAGTTTTTAGCTTAGTAAATTTGTTACAAGTCCACTACAATGTCTTATACCACAAACCTTATATACTTTAGGTCCTTAGTCCATCATTTGTGCAAGAGTACAAGTCCTTATATTTCTTTTTCTTATAAACTTTAATAAGTAAACCTTTAAACCATTAATTTATATATACTTTTATAAATTAACCAACACTTGTATAATACTTATACTTCCATTACCACATGATCTTAACATCCATATAACATATGACAAAGTATATTAAACCATGATCAAGTGTAAAAATCCATTTTACATGTTAATATGTTTCCTAGATGGTGATTCACTATATAAACATCTTAGATACATAAAATCACAACTGTAAAGAGTGTACGGTTTTTAGATGACCTTAATATGAAGTATGATGATGAGAAACAAGATCTAAACCCTAGTTTAGAATCAATCCCAAACTTCCAAGACTTAGAAAACCCTAATTCCCTAGAAACCTTAATTTTAAACCTTTCTTGATTAACCCTTGTAAATGCTAAATCAAGCCTAGAATATGCCTTAGGATACCTTAGATATGATGTTAGAACACTTGTATACTTGCTAAATAAATTTTGTATGGATTATTTAGAGTGTTTATGTTTGGCCGTGGGCTAGGAAGGAGAGACAAGAGAGATATATGTTGTTTTCAATAAGGAAAAATGAGAAGTGTGTTTATCTAACTAGTTGCTTCCTTATATACTACAACTTGGTCCAAGAGTTAGTCAATAATACTAGTTGAAAGTCTAAGACAAGATGAGTAAAATGGGGAAGATATTTGGTCTAAACACTAGTCATGTACTTAAGGGTTTAATGAGGCTTTGTTGTACAAGACTTTTGCTAGTTAGTTGTGTGCTCATTGTCCCCTTGGGACAATGTTTGTGTCTAAAAATCAAGGGGGGACTAGTTGGTGTCTTTGATATCTTGTATAAAATATCTAGTATAACTTGAAGTTAAATGATGTAAAGGTTAAATGTAGATGTACAACTTGTAAAGTGTATGGTTTGGTTTAATTCTTTTATGCAGAATTGGGCCTATATGGTAAATGTGGGTGAAGTTTTATAAAAATTTGAGTATTGGGTATAATAATGGGTATTTGTTGAAGCGTAGATAAGTTTTGGTGGTTCCGTGAATACCTAAATGTATTTTATCGCGAAACGTAAACACTTTATGTAACCAACTAAAATAAAATGTGCAAAGTTAATAATTATCCTCTAAATAATTATCTAACACTTGCTTGACGTAAACATTTAATTGTTTGATGCCTATTTATGTTGAATGATAATTTTTAGTTTACGCGATTTTAACTTAACGACTAAAATTAAAAGCAAACTCCTACGAGACTAAAATAAATAATGAATTAAATGAACGAAATTACTAATAACAAGAGGTGTATGTCTTTCCTATGTTAATGAGCCTTGTCCTCAAGGTTTAAGACGCAATACTTGACGACGGTGCGGTCTTTGTGAAGAGGTGTGGATACTTCTTTTGAAATTGATCTTCACGTTCCCATGTGAACTCGAGACCTCTCCTAGAGTTTCATCGAACCTTAATGATTGGAATACGGCTTTGCTTTAATCATTTGACTTTACGATCCATGATCTCTACTTGTTCCTTAATAAAATGAAGCTTTTCATCAATATGAAGTCCATCCAACGGAACGGCTAATGGTTCGTCGGCATAGCAATTCTTCAAGTTGGATACATGAAATGTATAGTAAACCCTAGCTCTTGAGGAAGTTCAAGCTTGTAAGCAACGGCTCTAACATTTCCAACACTTGAAAGCGTCCCATCATTCTGGGGTTCAGCTCTCCCTGTTTGCCAAAATGTACTAACTTCCTTCCAAGGTGATACTGAGCATAACTCTATTCCAACTTGAAATTCCATCGGCTTTACACTTTAATTCGTGTAATCTTTTGTCGATCACCAGCGGCTTAAATTCTATGTTTGATGTGAATGACCTTCTCGGTCGTCTCCTGAACTATTTCTGGACCGGTGAGTTAAACTTCTCCAACCTCGGCCCAACACATAGGTGAACGACACTTTCGACCGTAAAGTGCTTTAAATGGTGCAGCCTTGATGCTAGAGTGATAAATATTGTTATATGAAAACTTAACTAATGGAAAATGGTTAACCCAACCCTTCCATAAGGACAGATCACACAAAGCACGCAACTATCCTCAGAGTTTGGATAGTTCTCTCACTTTGTCCATCAGTTTGCGGATGGTATGCAGTACTATATCCAAAATTTCTTTTGCGTTACCCAAGGGCGCTTCTAAAGTGAACTCCAGAAATTTGATGTGAATCTAGGGTCACGATCACAAATGATTGAGAGAGGTATTCCATGCCTCGTGACCACCTCTTTCAGGTACATTCTTGCCAATCTTTCCATGGGATCAGTTTCCCTCATTGGTACGAAGATTGCAGAATTAAGAAGTCAGTTAACATCAACCAATTGGGTCATAACCTTTGACAACTTAGGAAGCTCATGATAAAATTCCATAGTAATTTTTATCCCATTTCTATTGAGGTATCGTAGGTTGCACCAATAAACCCGATGGCATTTGGTGTTCAGACTTGACCTTGGCACATGTCAAACATTTGCTAACATAGGTGGCGATGTCAGCTTTCATGTTTAACACCCCCATTTTGTCAAATATAGCAGCGAAAGCTAATCTGGGGTATTATTTCATAGTACAACAGTCATAATCATAGAAAAACAAATCATAAAGAGACGTTTTTAGAAAATTATGTTATCATTCATTTATTCATCAGAGTTTTTACAAAAAGTAAGGTCCCAAAATCTAGTAACAAAAGTTTGAATGATAACAGTTTAGCCCTCTTCAAGTTTGTGCCACTCCGTGCCATAAGTTGCTCAATTACCTAAGATAAACATGCTAAAAAGTCAACACAATGGTTGAGTGAAATTCATAGGTTTAAGTAAAGTAGTTTGAATACAAGCTCAATAGTGGGATACGTTGTTATACACCTATAGTTTGTAATAATTGCAACACATACAATTATCATAGAAATCATTATTATTGCCCTAAGCTCAGGACACCGAAACTTTAGGTTAAATAATAATAAATAATTGCCCCAACAGGTGTCTTTGCCAAAACATCCATTAAGTTATTCAAATGTGTGCTATTGGTTACAGACATTATAGGTACACCAACGAGGAGTCCAGTCCCAAATAGATCTATTCACAGCATTCGCGCTTACCTCAACGAGTAATTAACGGTTCATGATAGTGGGGACTTAATG
>BQNB010107198.1:0-23220 GCA_026074375.1 Tanacetum coccineum | reverse complement strand
TCCATTATCTTGTTACAGAAGTGAGTACATTGGTCGCTTATTAGAGCTTTTGGCATTCTAAATCGGAAGAATAGTTTCTTCAGAAAAGTAATAACAACTCGAGCATCATTTTGAGCTTCGGCCCATTTAGATATGTAATCGACAGCAACAAGAATGTATTCAAACTTATGTGATTTTAGGAATGGTCCCATAAAGTCGATACCCCAAATATAAAAAATTTCACACACTTGAATGTTGTTTAAGGGCATCTTATCACGTTTTGATATATTTCCTGTTTTTTGGCATGCTTCGCAAAGGCAAACTAGAGTATGAGCTTCGTTTATGATTGTTGGCCAATAAAATCCTGATTCTAGGACCTTTTTAGCGGTTATGTTTGGTCCATAATGTCCACCGGTTGGTCCGTGGTAACATTGATCTAAAATGGTTCGGGTTTCTGGTCCAGATACACAACTTCTGATCATACCGTCAGAACATACTTTGAAAAGGTAGGGTTCTTCCCAAAAGTAGTGTTTAAGGTCAGAGAAGAATTTGTTCTTTTGTTGGTATGTCATTCCTTTTGGTATAATATCACCCACCAAATAGTTTGCAAAGTCTGCGAACCATGGTTCATTTCTGGTGTTAATTTCCATAAGGGTTTCTTCAGGAAAGTGATCGGCAGCAACTTTTTTTGTATCTTTTTTATCTTTGATTTCTATATCGAATTCTTGTAGGAGTAGAATCCATCGAATAAGATGGGATTTTGCGTCTTGTTTCTTAAACAGATGTTTAATAGATGAGTGATCAGTGTGAACAATAGTTTTTGATAGTATAAGATAGGATCTAAATTTGTCGAATGCAAAAACTACAGCCATATCTTTAATAATACTAGATAAGATCAAAATTTGTCAAAAGCAAAGACTACAGCCATGAGTTCTTTTTTAGTGATTGTATAGTTCTGCTGAGCTGTGTTGAGATTTTTGCTTGGAAAGTATATCGGGTGAAAGTTTTTACCATATTTTTACCTACGATTGCTCCAACTACGAAATCACTTGCATCACACATGAGTTTGAACGGAAGATTCTAGTTTGGACTTACGATCACAAGAGCACAAGTGAGCTTTTCTTTTAATAACTTGAATGCATTATGACATTTGTCATTGAATTCGAATGGAGTATCTTTTTCAAGTAACTTGGTGAGAGGATGGGTGATTTTTAAGAAATCTTTAATGAATCTTTGGTAGAAACCGGTATGTCTTAGAAAGCTTCTAATACCTTTGATATTAGTAGGGGTAGAAGTTTAGAGATTACTTTGATTTTTGCTTTTTTGCTTCGAGGCCTGCTTCGAATACCTTGTGTCCAAGCACAATCCCTTCTTTAACCATGAAGTGACATTTTTCCAGGTTGAAAACAAGATGTGCGTCTTTCCAACGCTGAAGTATTTTATCGACATTGTTAAGGCAGTGATCAAAAGTGCTTCCAAAAATGAAGAAATTATCCATGAATACTTTGACTGATTCTTCGATCATGTCATGAAATATAGACAACATGCACCTCTGGAAAGTAGCTGGAGCATTACATAAACTAAAAGGTATTCGCCTATAAGCGTATGTACCAAAAGGACATGTGAACATTGTTTTTTCTAGGTCCATAGGATCGATTGGTATTTGAAAATATCCAAAAAACCATCGAGGAAACAGAAGTATTTATTTCCTGCGAGTCTTTCTAACATTTGATCCATAAATGGCAAAGGAAAATGATCTTTTGCAGTTGCTTTATTGAGTTTTTGATAGTCAATACATACTCTCCAACCTGTAACAGTTCTTGTAGGGACAAGTTCATTTCTTTGTTAGTAACAACTGTGATACCACCTTTCTTTGGTACACAGTGAATGAGGCTTACCCAAGGGCTATCGGCGATTGGATAAATGATACATGTATCTAGCAGTTTAACTATTTCTTTTTTCACAACTTCTTGCATGTTTGGATTTAATCTTCTTTGTTTTTAAACAATTGGTTTTTTGTCTTCCAGAAGTTGAATTTTATGTTTACAGAAAGAGGGACATATTCCAAGATTGTGTATGGTTTTCCAAGCAAAGGCTTTCTTGAGTCTTTTAATAACATATACGAGTTTGCTTTTGTTTTCTTTAGAAAGCTGAGATGATATGATAACATGAAGAAAAGAGGGTTCTTCCAAGAATACATATTCTAAGTTATCAGGAAGAGGTTTAAGTTCAAGATCCGTAGGAGGTTCTTCAAGAGATGTTTTGATTTTGTAATCAGTGTTAAAGGTGATTTTTTTTAATGGTGGTTCTTCGGTGTCGGATTCAGATTCAGAATTTTCATCGGCAGTCATTGCCATGAATTCATCGAATTCAACAAAGAGTTTTTCTTCAAGGATGGTTCCTTCGATGGAATGGAGGATTTCACTACCTTCATCTAGAAGAGCATCGAAATCTTCTTCTAAGATTTCGATCGATGACGTCGATACTGAAACATGTATCATCGTTTGAATAGGAGTGTTTCGTAGCAGAATAGATGTGAAAGATCATTCGTTCACTTTCAACTCTGAGATTAAGTTTCTTATGTTTGACTCGAATTACTGCATCGGCAGTGTGAAGAAAAGGTCTTCCTAAGATAAGGGGTACTTTACTATCTTTTTCCATTTCAAGAATAACAAAATCGGTAGGGAAGGTGAATTTCCCAACTTTAACAAGCATATTTTCAGCTATTCCAACAGGGTATTGGAATGATCGATCGGCTAATCTTACACTCATTTTAGTTGGTTTTAGAGTTTTAAGAGATAATTTCACGTATAAGGAATAAGGCATGAGATTAATGCTAGCATCAAGGTCGGCTAAAGCATTACAGGAGAAAGCTTTGTTGAAATTACATAGATTAAGAAAACTTCCAGGGTCTCCAAGTTTTAGTGGAACCTTGTTTTAAAGTATGGCAGAATTTTCATAGCTTAGGAAAGCGGCTGAAATTTGTTCGATTTTGTGTTTATTATTTACGAGTTCCTTGAGAAATTTGCCATAGTTGGGCATTCCGGCTAAGACATCAACAAGAGGTACATTGATTCGGACAGCTCGGATCATGTCGAGGAATTTTCCATATTGAGCTTACTTTTTCTCTTTTCTGAGGTGTTGAGGATATAGAATTTTTGGTTTATATGGTTTGGGTGTCGGTGTTTCTTTGACTGGTTTTAGGTTTGGGTTGAGGTGTAGGTTCATCATCTTCATCATCACTATCGAAGTTGATAGGAGTTTTAGAATTGTTTTGTTAATCATTTGGGTTATCTGGTGGGTCATAGGATTTATCACTCCGTGTAAATACAGCATTCACATGCTCGTTTTGAGCTTGCGGTGGTTGGTAAGGTTTTGATGAACTACTTTTCGGGTTAGGTTGAGTGTTACTAGGAAGAGATCTAGAAGGTCAAGCAGATTGCTTGTCAGCGAGTTTGTCGAATTTAGCTTCGAGGTTTTGAATCGAGGCTTGTTGGTTTTTGGTTGTTGTTTCGAGTTTATTTTTGAGATCCATGAAGGTATCTTTGACAAAAGAGTTGGTCGAGTGTTGAGATTTTATGAAATCGCTTAGTTTTTTTGAAGGTCGGGTTTATCATCAGAGTGAGATTGATAGTTGTCTCGATTGTAATCGTTTCTTCCGCTTGAACGCCAGTTATCGCGGTTTGAATCACGGTCGCGATAATCATTGTAAAAACGAGTACGACGGAAGGTTTGCATGAATTTGGCTTCTTCTTCACGTGACATGGGTATGTCATCATCGTCAAGGTTTGGTTGTTTTGAACGAGATTGAAAATCTTTATACTGAGCATCCATTTTCATGGTCATGGCATCCATTCAGGCCATAATTTTGTCAGTGTCAGAATTACTGCTACCTTCAGCGGCGAAAGCAATGGTTTTCTTAAAAGAGGATTTGGTTTTTTGATTTTTAGCCCAGTCGAGCTTGAGTAAGACTTTGTCTTCAAGAAGTTGATAAGCTTGATTTGGTGTTTTATAGAGGAAAATACCACCAGCTGCGGCATTTAGAACTTATTGTGTTACTTCGTTGAGACCATGGTAAAAGATTTTGATGATATTTCCTTTGGACAGATTGTGACCATGGTAGTTTCTGAGCATTTCCTTCATACGAAGCCAAACATCGGTTAGAGATTCGTTTTCATGTTAAGAAAAGGCTCGGATTTCTCCAAGGAGTCGATTAAAAAGAGCTGGGGGAAAGAATCGGCTAATAAAAGTGGTTCTAAGTTCATCCCATGTTTCGATAGTTCCTTCGTTGAGTTCGTCCAGCCAAGTTTTTGCTTCTTTAGTGAGTGATAGGGGAAACATCATTAGGCGGACAGCTTCATTCTCAGTATCTCTGTATTTAAACATATCACATATTCTGAGGAACTCGTGAATGTGTTTGTGAGAATCAGTTTTGGTTCTTCCATCGAATTGGTTTCCTTTGATGAGAGTCAGATGATTACCTTTAATTGCAAATTCGTTTGCGGTTTTAGGAATGGTGATTGCGGAACCAGGAGTCGGAGCGACAACACGGTCGGCCGCCCACATGGGTTCATCATTCATGGGATCGTAATTTCAAAGAATATCAAGGAAGTGACAAAAATAAATGATGTCGAGAATTGGCGGATTGACAATTCTCGGGTGTTGAGGAGGATTGTTTCTTTGTTCGAATGAAACTCTTTTGTTTCGTCAACGAAGTCTTCGATTCAGAGTACGTTCAGGTTTAGGTAATGGTTTAACAAGCTCAGAGTTGGAGGCACGTGTATGCATCCAAGAGAGAATTTGTTTAGGTCAGTTTGCCAGAAAACTGTATGGCATTTTGAAAAAAGAAGGTGTTATAATTTATTTTTAAAGGTTTGATTACAAAACAGCTTTTGAAATCCCCGACAGCGGCACCAAAAACTTTTGAATGTGTATTTTGACAGTCTTTAAATTTAAAAGACTAGATTACCGTTATTAGATGGAAATCAACAAAGGGGTCAAAGTATAAACTCACTGTATGTATTACAATCTTTCTTAGGTAAGACCAGGACGTACCATAGAGATTTGCATAGTGCTTCGAAATAATCATAGTCATAAATAAATTCAAACATAGATGAAATAACTGAAATGAATTCAATAATGAATAAAGACACACTCGGATATTTCTAAAATTCATACGCAATGGTGATAGTTTACTGATCTTAGACTTGGGACTTTAATTTATAAAAAGTATTTTCTCGTCAGAAAACGTTTTCACAAATTAACTTGTTTAACTTAAGGCTTATATTCAGTTAACTCGATTAAATGTGTCAATCAAATAATCCAGTTACTATTATATCAAATCTATTTTTTTATCAAATAACGTAACTGGATTTCTCGTCACAGACGATAAAGATCATAGACAAATCTTTAAAACTATATAGATTACAACGGGTCTTTCGACCTATACCGGTGTGAGTATATAATCAAAATTGATAATCAAAGTTGATATCATTCGATACAATAGGATTATACCACCAGCTTGTAATTAACAAGATCGTAATTATACCAAACGCTTATTCATTATATTATTTTCCCCGAGTAGTCATGAGATTTAGCCTCTCATGGCTATGATGTTCATAACAAGATTAAATGGAATAACAAGAAACATACTATATCCGGATAAGAATATGGATCAAAATTCTCCCCATAACAAGTATGGAATCGAAGTACAATATTTTATTCTTATAAATCTATGATACTCTTCATCGTTCTTTGTGGTTTAATCTTCAATCTTTAAAGGTTTATTGTGTTTTTCAAAATGAAGGATTGGAGATATGATGAATTGGTTGTATGTGAGATGAATGGAATAAAGTGAGTGGGTATGAGATAGTCCAAATGTGTGTGAAATTCGGCTTTATTTATAGGCTAAGTTTGAGGTAAAAGTGCGGCGCACAAAAGAAATTGTGCGGCGTACTTAGGGTGTAAATGCGATGGGTATTTAATTCGATATAAGAAGTGCGGCACACAAAGTTATTTGTGCGGCGTAATTGGTGATTAAATGCGTCTTCATTTAATTGACTTTAATTCTTGAATTTCTTGGAAGTGTGGCGCACTTAGGGAAAGTGCGGCGTACTTGTGTCTTTTTTAGCCTTGAGTTTTTTTCTTTTCTTTTAACTTACTTTCCAATAATCGAAAACACTTGAACTTTACTTCCTTTGAGCTCGGGATGACTTCAAGTGAACCTGCACATAATTTATGCTATTAAGTATCAAAAGTTCATGAGAAATGATAAAATATATATAAATAACGCCGCTAAAAACATGTATAATTTAGGCGTTATCAGATTTACTAATATTTTGGATTGAGACTTAAAAAGTAATAATATTCACCACTCATATGATTATTATATGATATAAATCTATAAATATTTTTTGTCGTCTTAAGTCACGCCTTAAAAACGCCTGTTGCCTAGGAACGACCTGGTATCATGCTAAAACTTATAGCAGACTATGCTGCCAATCTAAAGCCAAAAAACACGCCAACGAACGCCTCACGCTAATTTAATAACCTTGCTTATAAAATGACGATGAACATAATTGATAATAAACACAATATTATTTTCTAATATTTGCAAAGCGTCTAGCGACAACTTCAAAACACAAAAAGAAACAGAGACGAGACAATGACTGGAAAGCAATTATTGTTCATGTGAAAACTCGGTTCCACTGATCACCACTGTTGAGACAATGATTTCGTTGCGGGAGGAAGAGGAAGGCGGTTGAGGATGGCCAGATCCCATCGCTTCACATCAATCCACAAGTATTTGATGTGTGTTCATGTCGCCATATGGCATTTATGAAATTACATAAATAAGGTGACATTTTTTCTTGTAAAACACGGCTTCACAAGACCACATATTCAACGATATAGAGCACTCCTCCTTATTACTTGATCTTATAGTTAGAAATACAAATACTTGATTAATGATGATTGGTTAGTGACTATAAACCTAATAGACTATGTAATGCTTTATCTTCTTCTTCATCCTTGTAATTTGTTTCCTCTAACGTCTTGCTAGTTTTTAATACAATGTCGTTCAAAAAAAGTCAAAAAGAACCATGACAAGCAAGCGACTTCATGGTTGGTAATGATAGAAACTTTTAACCCTCTTTTGGAATTTATAGATTTTGTTTAATTATTAGAAGACTTACATTACACCAAAAGAAGTCGATCTAGATCCTATGTAGGTAGACTAACTAAAATGATTAGGTTAATTTTAGGCATTTTTAAGACGTTGACAATAGTGTGAGTTAGATTATGAGTTATTTATGTAAACATAATAGTTAAGATTGTTTTTTAATCTGCATCAACGATGTTGAGGTACAGGTGGTGTTCGAATTCCTTGATATATTCACAAGCTACAAGTATCAAGTTCTCACCTACTTAGCAGACCTGACCCTTGCTATTGACAACCTGGGCGACAACCAATGTATCATACAGGGCATCACATTAGGTAGTGTTCATAAGGTATAAAAATACCATTATTACTGGGGGACTTATGTCCGCAGTAAAATATTACTGAAAATAATGAATAAAGCCAAGTAAGTCTCTAATTGAGTTAAAGAAATATGACATATCTTGACCTATATAGAAACGTGCGGTTGTTTGTGTGAACCATATCAAAATCTTTTCTTTGTATACCTATAACATATCTGAGCAAAGTTAGTTTTTGCCCCTTTAACTTTAATAACGGACAAATCTTTCCCCTATTTTAATTTTGTAGTTCATTTTGATTAGAAACGCAAAAAGTGTTAGGGTTTCAATCTAGAGCCCTTCAATCATTTCAAATAGATTTAAGACATAAAAATCCTCAAAGTGTTCTCAGCTGAAGACTTTCAGTTACAATATGATTTTGATTAAACTAAGCTAACTCCTGAGTACACCTGACATCAAGTGGGAGCACTATGTTTTTTCTTAATATTCATATGTTGTGTAACATATTGGAAGCATCATTTCATCAAAGCTAGATGTTAATCCTTGAGATTGGAATGAAACTTTACTTGGGAATTTAGGAAATAAAACAAACGACCTTGGAATAAATGTTTATTGAAATAAACATATGCGGTGATTAAGTCCAACACAATGCAATATATCATTAAAGCATGTCTTAAATGGTATATTTCACTTGCGATAATTTAGTACATGGATGGAAAATTTGTGTTTTTAAATAAGGATTCATCATGTATATATTATATTGTGTATGAGATAGGTTGTTACTTTTGCACAAGAGCAAGATGGGCTAACAACAACAATATCTTATTGAGAGTGATTTAGATGACTGTTAAAAAAAACGTTTACAAATTATATAAGGCATAATGTTGTTTATGTACACTGATGCTAGAGGATAATCAATCCTAGTTAAGTTGGGATTTCATTATTTATGATAAATCTACTAACCAGATATGCTCAACTAAGAGCATTGCTGCAATACACATTAAAGAATAAGAATACTTTACATTTTAAAAAACTGTAAAGATGACTGTCAGTATGTCGTTGACTTCTAATACCCTATAAAGGGTATTACGACATTTCCATACTATGAAACTTGTAATAGTATGCACATATGAGATAAGACACTCATCATATTAGTCAAATCCTTCACAATTTGTAAATTTGAAACAAGTATTCGGAAAGTTTACTTAGATAACTATGTAGCTGTCTTGTAAAGAAAGAGTTGAGAATTTTAGAAACATTAGACTTCAACTTACTAATTAGTCTTATGCATATTTATTTTATTAGTATTTAGATAATTAGGATTGTAAGACAATTTTTACGTTCTGATGAATAAAGATACGTGGTAGTTGTTTTTCATATATATAATAATTGTTGTCCTATATTTCCATGTTTAATCCTTAGATGATTTTATCATTCAAAATATGTCCATTGTCAGGTAACAATATAGGAATATTGTTACATTAAGGCAAATGTGAGTGTTGGTTGTATTATTTGAATACATGGATGGTTCCTGCCAAACTCATATGTTATTCACAAGGGATGCATATTGGACGCCCCAACGTTCGAATATTTACTTTTGGATCTTTGTCATGAGTAAGATATCGAAAATGTTTAAATAAGTCATCCTTAGACTTGAGATGCAAACAACTTCTGCATGTGCGGATATCACTTTTGATTATAAGCCAAACGCTAACCTGAAAATGATAGTTATAAAGGCTATTCTTAGAAGTAATGTGAAGCAGGATCCACAACACTTGTAGTCAATAAAGAATTTTTTCCTCCACTTGATATGTGCAGAATGATACCATGGGCCCTCTCCAGAATTAATCAGATAATTGTATGGCCGTACCCAAAGGGTAATTCAAGATGATTCTTGATTACTGATGAGGTGTCATTTTATACACTTTTTCAGGGTCGTTTAACCTCAAAAATCATGTGTTTATGCCCAAAATATGTACATAATCATTCCTTCTCAGGTATTTCTCATTTGGAAGACATTTGGAAGATTTACACGTGACTTGGGCTCTTTTGGAGAAGAAACGAACAAGATTAAGGACCAACACCAAGACTCTTGAAGATTTGTGCTCATAGAGCCTGGAGACAGCGTCACAAGCAATACACAACGCCGTCACAACCCATAAAGTGACAGTGTCACAACATTTCGTCACGGTGTCAGCCAGCACCAACTCACACGCAGATCTAGAAGATTCTACATACGACGGCGTCACGACTAAAACGCGACGCCGTCATGTCGTTTTTCTTATATATACAAACCCTAATTTAGGTTTTTGAGTGTGTAACTTTAGAATAAAAAGAGGGTACGAACCCTAGTTTGTTTAGAAGCTGAAGGAGACGATTTTAGGGCCTAAAAACCTTATTGTAATTCTTCTAGTTAATGTTTTAATCAAATAAGGTTTACTTAATCATTCAATATGTCTATGTGTTGTGTGATTATTTATTGTTCTTGCATAATCTTTAACATGCTTAGATAAACCTATTATTGTGTTTGTTTATGATTGTTTGAAACCTAGAATGTAGATCTTAGTGATGTTTCTTCTTGTGATGGATGTGCATGTTAGGTCTTAGAAAACCAGCTTTTGTCTGTATCGCTATTGATATGTCTAGAAGATTGTGTATAAAGGAATACTACCTTGCCCCCTAATATGGTTGATCCACTCTTAATATATTTTACATATACTTAGTGTACTCTTAGGGGCCTTGTAATAGTCTTCATACTACCTTACAGGTGCATTGCTCTAACGGGATACTAAGTAGACGGCGGGTTCGTGTAATTCGTTCATGACTTAGGAAATAGTTACATAGATCATCACAAGTGTGACAAGGAAACAACACTAGGAGAAGCAATCTAGGGAGTAATACATGATTAAATGAACACAATCTTTTATCTTATTGTTATCACTAGTAGCTTAGTTAATATTTAGTTTAAATAGCTAAAACCAAACCTTCCTCCAATTATATGAATTTACTAATTTCCATAAAATACAAAAATATAAAAATAATCTTCCCTCAACCCTTAGAATTCTGTAAAACCGTGATCAAGCCTTCCCAACCTATTCCTCAAGTAAACGATAAACAACCCTAAGTCTTGCCTATACTACACTACAACGATTAGGTGCACTGCCTAGGGAGTTGTATAAACTTCTCATGTAGAAGTCCTATAACGGCCACACATCAAGTTTTTGGCGCCGCCGCCTAGGGAATAGTTAGGTTCTGATCATAGTTTAACTTAGTTTTACTCGCTTGAATTCTTTCAAGTGAGAATTTAATTTTTGCATATTAGCTTTCTCATAGTCTATCTTTTCTTTGTGTGTTTGTTCATAACCTCCATTGACTATTCCGTTCTTCACCATGGAGAACACAAATCCACCACCTCCTAACAACTATCCTGTCTTACCTGCTGCGTTGCACGCAAGAATTCACCAAGAGCTCCACGAGCCAAAGGTGATTTCGACCTTTGTTGACTCTCAATTAGAAAGCATTAAACAATTTCTTAACAACTTCGCTGATCAACCTAATGAGACCAACATGAATAACCTTAAAACCAATGACGAATCAGGAGAAACACCCCTTGTTTCTCCCTTTCCTCATTCGGACAATGAATCTGATGACGAGGAAGTTCTTAATGAATTGTATGAATATAAAAATGTTGGAATGCTACGCCGAGAAAAGGCAATTAATAGTTTTGATGGGGATGACTTAGCATTCCAATATATGATTGGATTTAGGAAGTTTACCGCCTACTTTGACCCTTTCCTACCCATGAACATTATCACGCGAAAAGCCTACAACACTATAATGGTAGAAGGATTAGAAAGTACCGCTTAGTTGCCATTGTTAGGGATGTCTACGTGTTTGTTGGTAGCTTCACCTACACCACTGACTTCGTAGTATTAGAGAACATTGGCGAATTAATTCAAATTAATGAGGTTGAAGTTGTAGTAGGTAGACCCTTTAGAAAAACCACTAAATCGAGTATGATTGCGCTAAACGATTGATATCTTTCAATAGGATCTTCAATAATTACACATTCCAAATGCCTCGCACCATACCTAGGTTTAAACATTGGGGGCACGTATCTTGGAGTAAGATCCCACCCATCCTTGTGCTAAGTCAAAGAGATCTAATTAATGGATTTAAGAATAAGTACGAAAAGAACAAATTTATGTATAAAAACTATTTAAATCTAGGTCCCGAATACCAAGTGGATGAAACTATTAAGGAATGGCTTATTCAGGGACACGTAAGCATTCATGAAACAATGTAAGAACGTGT
Source organism: Tanacetum coccineum (assembly GCA_026074375.1). NCBI lineage: Eukaryota > Viridiplantae > Streptophyta > Magnoliopsida > Asterales > Asteraceae > Tanacetum > Tanacetum coccineum. Next base: position 11,451 of record BQNB010107198.1, on the reverse strand, counting down.
GACTTCGAGTCTAGCTACAAGACTTGTTAATAAAGAAAAGCGCTTCTTGGGAGGCAACCCAATTTACCTTTCCCGCAATTAGGAGTGTCATGTGTGTTTTAATTCTTTATAGTTTGTTTTATTATGTTTGAGCTATCTTGTAATAATGCTTTCTTTGTCTTTAACTTCGTCTTAATTTCAATCAAAGGTATTTTGCAACAATAAGTGTAGGGGAATTTATTCGGCTTTTGAGCCAAGTTCAAGCATGTTTAATAAATTGTTTATATTAATTCGCGTAATATGATTGAATTATGAAATTTCAGGTTTTATGCAACTATTTGTAAAGGAATTAACTTATGGAATCAAGTGAAGGAAATTTTTCATCAAAAACAAAAAATTCATTTTCACAGAACGTGGAGACGACGTCACGATTAACAAGCGACGCCGTCACCATGACACCTGTAACGGGGTCACACCAACCCCGACGACGTCAAACGCCCACGTCCAGAAAACTTAAAAATTTTAATTATTTTTGAAAATAAAACTTGTACAACATTTAAAATATGTAATATTCTTTTATAAACCTGCATAAAAACCATAAGTCTCATCCTATCTTTACTGTTTTATCGAGTCGAACCCTAAATTCACATTGTATATTTGGTAAAACGCACATTTTATGCTTGGTATAGTTGTCTTTGTCTTTGATTACAGGTTATATTTGATGAGACGAAGCTTGGAAGTTCTTAGGAAGCTGCATTAGACGATTCTTGGATGACGATTTAACCAGTTATCGCATGTTTCTTCTCCATTATTGAGCAAACCAGGGGAGTAAATATTGAGCATGTAAAAGCTCAAGTGTAGGGGTACATATTATAAGCCCCATGTGATGTATTATGTTATTAAAAAAAAGAGATTGATATAAAGTTATGTAGAGTTTGTATATCTTCGTCCAAGTTATGGCTTAGCAACCAAACCAGCGTGTATTCGCGTAAATAATTAGCTAACCCTTCCACTCTAAATTCACCCAAAGCCACCCAAATGTATCCCATCCATTTTCGTTTCCCTTATATGTTATCTTACACCTACACCCCACAACCCTTTAAAAGACCTCTTAGATAGTAATGAATAATGCTTGCACCTAGCGATGGAGGTTTGATCCTTTACCAAGCCTATGGTAATTTATATGCTATGACAGGTAATAAGTGTTGATTTTCCATTTCCCCCATATGCTATAATTCATTATACAACCGAGAGAAAGAGAAAATCCCAAACACTTATGTGAGGTGCTAGTGTATGTTTTCCGTGCTTTTAATTAAGAGGTCTAGAAGGTTGTGTTGTAGAATATTTTTAAAGAGTAGGTAAAATGACCCCTCATATTGTTATTGTCTAGATAGAAAAGCCCATTTGCTTAAGGACAAGTAAATCTCAAGTGTAGGGGTATTTAATGAGGTGTCATTTTATACACTTTTTCAGGGTCGTTTAACCTCCAAAATCATGTATTTATGCCCAAAATAGGTACTTAATCATTCATTTTTAGGTATATTTTATTTTCAAGACATTTGGAAGATTTACACGTGACTTGGGCTCATTTGAAGAAGAAACAGACAAGATTACGGACCAACACCAAGACTCTTAAAGATTTGTGCCCACAGAGCCTAGAGATGGCGTCACAAGCTATACACGACATCGTCACAACCCATAAAGTGATGGCGTCACAACATTTCATGACGGCGTCAGCCCGCACAGACTCACGCGCAGATCTAGAAGATTCTACTTATGACGGCGTCACGACTAAAACGCGACGCCGTCGCGTAGTTTCTCTTATATATACAAACCCGAATTTAGGGTTTTGAGTAACTTTAGAATAAAAAGAGGGTACGAACCCTAGTTTGTTTAGCAGCTGTAAGAGATGACTTTAGGGCCTAAAAACCCTATTGTACTTCTTTTAACCTATTGTACTTCTTCCAATTCATGTTTTAATCAGGTAAGGTTTACTTAATCATTCAATATGTCTATGTGTTGTGTGATTATTTATTGTTCTTGCTTAATTTTTAACATGCTTGGCTAAACCTATTATTGTGTTTGTTTATGATTGTATGAAACCTAGAATGTAGATCTTAGTGATGTTGCTTCTTGTGATGGATGTGCATGTTAGGTCTTAGAAAACCAACTTTTGTTTGTATCTGTGCTGATATGTCTAGGAAAACGTGATTGTGTAGAAAGGATACCATCGGGTAACAGTCTTCCTACTACCTTTCCCCCTAATATGGTTGATCCACTCTTAATATATTTCACATGCACTTAGTGTACTCTTAGGGGCCTTGTAATAGTCTTCATACTGCCTTACAGGTGCGTTGCTCTAATAGGAAACTAAGTAGACGGCGGGTTCGTGTAATTCGTTCATGACTTAGGAAATATTTACATAGATCATCACAAGTGTGACAAGGCAACAACACTAGGAGAAGCAATATAGGGAGTAATACATGATTAAATAAACACAATCTTTTATCTTATTGTTATCACTAGTAGCTAGTTTAATATTAGTTTAAAAGCTAGAAAACTAAACCTCCCTCCAATTATGATGATCTTTATAGCTACCTTCCCATAAAAGAACAAAATACAAAACTAATCTACCCTCAACCCTTAGAATTCTTTTAGACCGTGATCAAGCCTTCCTAAACCACTATTACTACGAAGATGAATGATAAACACCCCGAGTCTGCCTATACTACACTACAACGATTAGGTCACTAGCCTAGGGATTTGAGTAAAACTTTCGTGTGTAAAAGCCTAAACGATGACAGCACATCAATTACCTTTAGTAAACTGAATTAAACTCTATAACGAGCAAACTAAATTGTTAAGACTATATGGAATAGTTTTAGGATCATATCTATGTTTAAATTGAACGGTATTCTGTACACCAAAGGATGATAAATAGCATATAATACATAACCATTATACTGAAGAGTCTTGAAACTTATATCTCAGGTATTTCTAGTTTAAAAAACGAAATTAGGATAGTTGTTAGCACGTTCCCAAGTGATGTGTATTTCTAGTTTTAAAAACAAATGAGAGTGTTGCTAGACGTTTCCATTGTTAGTATAAATGGAATCTGCTACTCCAACTCCCAAGTGGGAGCTGTTGGAATGTGGTAGTTGGATTCGCATGTTATGCAACTAGAAGTACGTGAGCCTATTGGGGGACACACGTTAAGACACGAAGAGTACGTTTATTATATATATATACTTCACAAAATATATATTTAAATGTTCATTAGTTTCCATTATTAGTTTATAACTAATTTAACGGATATTTAAATATAAACCGAAGGAACTAAATCGAACAAAACCCAAACCATAGGGGTACCTAATGTTTAGCCGACCCATATGTGGTTTTTGAGGGGTGTCTAGGTTGGTTTAGAATTGAGTAGGTGGGGGAGTTATGATAAGGACGGAATTGAGGTTTCCTTGTCCACCACAGATTAGGTTTAGGTGCCTATATAAACACCTACACATTGCCTCATAAATTCATTCATTCACATATTCTCCAAAACCTAAATTACCTAAATTGTATTTTATGCTCTCTCTCTCTAAAAACGATTGAACCCAAAACCCTAAAAGGGTTTTTGGTTCCTTTCCTTCTTAACCGCGCTTGATAGAAAACCATAAAGGTTTTTCGGTGCAGTTTTGATCTCCACTAGTTTGATCAAACCTAAACCCTAAAAGGGTTTTTGGTTTGCTGCCCACCTTGTTCAACAACGACAAGGACCCAAATTAGGGTTTCGGTTCTTAAATTTCTTCCTAAATCGATTTTTGGTTCAAACCCTAATTAGGGTTTCCTAATTTTCGGTTCAAGATACAAGGGAGGTATTGGTTTTTAGTACTAGCCACAAGAGAAAATAACACTTAGTATTTGAGAGACATGAAGTAAAGACTAGCATCTTGGCGTATTTGTTTAACGTGTTGTGTGAGCAACCGTAGAGGTGGTAACTTAATCACTAAGATTCAAGATCAATATTCTTGTTTATTGACTTTTGTCATTAAACATAACGGGTAGTTTTTCTTACTTTATTTGTATGTTAATCTTTGCGTACTCGTAGTAAAAGTGGTTTACTAGTTGTTAAATCCCAACATAAGAATCATGATGGGATGTTTATAAATGTAATTTAGACATTAGTATCCATCGATTGAAAGGTTACATGGTAAGTGCCGTAAAGCCGTGACCATGTGTAACCCGTTCATTATGTTGTGTAGATTATTGCTTGGATTATTAATGCGCATTTGTGAAGCTTAAGGTAAGTTTCTCGTAGCCCCTTTTTAAATGTTTTCTTAGGGTGAAAATGAATACAAAATTTGTTTTGAAATGTATTGTGAGTTTCTTGTAGCCCCTTTTTAAATGTTTTCCTAGGGTGGAAATGGAGACAAAATGTTTTTGAATTGTTTTCCATGCTGTGATTAAATGGTTTTGAATTGTTTTAAATGGACATGGTTATATAGTAGTTGTGCGATACAATTGTATGTGTAAGTTTACGTTATACACATGAGATACATGGATACATGGAACATGAGTTGCTTATGTCATTCCAGCCAAACGTGGTAACTCTTATTATTGATGATACATGGATACAATGCTAGCTTATTTTTGTAATGTTGGATCGGGGGTAACGCTTACCTACTTTAGGATATGATTTGGTATGTTATGGTTTGAGATACATGGTACATGTTATTAACCTTACGATTGTCCAACTTATATTTATAAGTTCACAGCTTTTCTTTAATTTGTTTTATGATTAAATGTACGCGCTCACCAATGTAATGTTGACACTTGAGAGTATCCATTTTTAGGTGAAGATAGAGAAGCTTAAGAGATTGAGACTACTTGGGTAGTGAGACTTTAGGATCCCTACATTTGAAGACTTACTAGTTATTATCTGCATTTATATACTTGTCATACTTTGATATTTGGTACTTGTTATATTGGATTTTCATTTTTATGACTACGTATTGTTGTGTTTCGATTAACCTCGATACAAGTCCCCTCTTGTGTCAGGTGTCGTAATGAAATTTTGATTTATTTAGTAGTTGTGCATTTTAGTTATTCTCTATTATGACGTCAATGTGTTGTGACGATGCATATCCTATTACGCCTCGCGTTTCCTCCTTGGCAGGGTGTGACACTATGACAGTGCAATTGATTGATCACCTCAAAAAATTAAACACTTAGACTAGAATGAGAGTTGAGTGATTTTTAAACCCCTTTTTCATGAGGTTTTTGGCTTTGATGTTTCTAGCATAAGTAAATTATGAATTTATTTCTCTAAGTTAAATTAGGGAAATCTTTTTATGAATTATTTTAACAGTTCTACACTTCTACTTAAGGGCAAGTAGAAGTCAAGTAAGAGGATATTTAATAACATCAAATAGTTAATACTTTTTAGTATCATATTCCCTATGAAAATGCTTGTAATAATGTTATAAATGTCTGAAAACACTACTTAATCGCTTTATATTTTGTTTCAGGAAGAATACAAGCATAGGAGCAAGAAACGCGGGTTTTGGTCGTAGAAAACATGCATGTGATGATTTTCAAGGCTAATTATGGTGTAACCTCCACGCTGGAGTTACACTGTAACCATATATAAGCAAGATCAGTATTATCCATCGTTACGGTGTAAATGTCTCATTACGCTTACATCGTAACCAGCTGAGTTAAAGAAGGATCATACATCCTAGTCATTGTTACGGCGCAACAAGAGCTATTTGATTACATCATAACCCATTTTAAGCTGGTATTTTGAAGTCCGCGTCAGCATTGTTATGGCGTAAAAGGTCACTTATGGTTACGCCATAACCAACTCGAAGTCTATATAAAGAACTAATTCTATCTCATTTGAAATATCTCCCTTCCTACAACTCGTACAAGGGTTGGGAGAAAAACCACTTTTCATCAACAAGACTAGAGAAACGAAGGAAGGAAGAAGAAATCATGTTTACAAGTAACAAGGCTAGATTTAGGAACTTTGGTGTCTCGAACATGTTTTCCACACTTGTTTTCTACATTATCCTGGATCTAGACATGGTGTAGTTCTCCTTAATATTATCATTGTTTTATTTCCTTTTGGTGTCTTATATCTTCTTGTTATTATTGTCGTTATCTGGTTATAGCTTTTATTGTAGGAACTTAGTCTAGGTTTTGTGTTAAGGTTGTGAGAACCTTGAGTATAAAGATACCCTCTTTACTTAAGTGTTTTCTATTCTTAATCGAAGTACCTAATTTCATTGGTGGTTTGTACTACACCCATTAGGTGTTCCCTTAGCTTTAAGATTGAAATCAAGTTTTCTACACCATTCGCATTCTACTTGACCATAGTGTAATTTTGGCCCTTGCTTCCGCAGGAAGTAAGCTTTTATCATAGGATCTAGCTATGGTATTAGGCGTGATTTACATTCGAGTCGCAATTACTCTATCTTTACGCCAACAGAGGAATTAACCACTCAGAACAAGGAATAGGTCAATTCCCCTTGCGAGTTTCTCCCACCTAGTAATCATAGGCTAAACAAAGATCTCTTTTTAGGTTTAGTGTCACCTCAGATAATTATAATAGTAAATTGCACTAAAAGAGGAACTAGGGGCTGATTGGTCTAATTTAGAGATAGTATACCTTCGAATCTAATCATTTCCTTTCTCCTTACTTTTGATTTAATAAAACTTCTTAATGTTTATTTCTTTCTCAAATCGTCTTATTTCATCAATAAACTATTCTTGGGAACGACCTCAGATTTATCGGACTTACACTACTTACGACCAGGTTCTCTGCTCGTTAGTGCGTTTGTAAAGGTGAACGAGTTTTATAAATTTAAAACTTCACAAAACATTATTTAAAAGAAAATACACATCAATTATATAGGCCTTGCTATTGGGGGAATATCCTAAAAATATGCCTTTAGTGGATTTAGGGTCGGATTTTATAAGTTAAGCTTTGGTGTTAATGATAAAGAATTTGCTACCAAAAACTTTAAAGTATTCTAAGGAAGGCTTTTTACCATTAAAAAGTTCGTAGGTAGCTTTTCCATGGAAGGGCCTAATTAATATTCTATTTAAAATATAAGTGGAGGTGTCGACGACATTACACCAAAACTTTTAAGGGATAGATTATTCATTTAACATAGTATGACTCATTTCTTGTAAAGTTCTATTTTTACATTCAAATTTGAGGAGTACGCGAAGTCGAGAAATTGTGAGTAATTCCATTAGCGTCACAAAAGGTTCCAAATTATACGTCGTTAACAAACTCCCGACTGTGATCCGTACGGATCGACACAATACGACAACCTTTTTATACTTGAATTTTCTGACTTAAAATTTCAAAATGATCAAACGCTTCCTTTTTGTTTTTCAAAAATCTTGTCCATGTATACCTTGAGTAATCGTCTACTATAACCTAGGTGTAGAAGTTTGATGACATCAAATTACATCTATTTTATAGCATCACTGATCCCATGTTATTAACCCATTTTGTATAGTTATTGCAAAGAATTGTTACTTAATCATTTATATTTGAGAATTGCAGTAATTATGGAGTATTGGGTGAATATTAGCAAAAGGCGCGTATTTTAGAGCTTAAACAAAGATATTTTGAAGATTACTATTCTTAAGACCAATACGCCGTATCCATCAAGGAAGATACGGCGTATCCGTGCCTGGACTCACCAAATACCACAAAGGAATAAAGCTCAATACGCCATATCCAGAGAGACTCAATATGCCGTATTCAAGATATAGTATGTGAATATTCTAGAAGATATCAAACGTGGTCCCTACTCTAAGAAATCCCCAATACGCCGTATCCAATCCTTGGATACGCCGTATCGAACCGACTTCCAGACGCTATAAATAGAAAACTTAAAAACGAGTTTTAAGTGTGCTAAATCATATTCTCAATACCTAAACCATAAAAGTTAATTTTTAAAGGAGAAAAAGAGAAGAAGACGTCAAGCAACGTTATCAATTCCATAGGAGACAACGTATAATTCCATATACTTTAGTAATCGTTCAGTTTTTGGTATCATTGGTTAACTCGGTTAGTTTACCTTCGCTAAATAATTGCTCTTGTATTTATTATGACATTCGAAGGCTAATACCTTTGGGTATTAGCCATTATTATAAAGATTTGAATGTTTGGTATTCTTTATCTTGATTTCTTGATTTATCGTTGTATGCTTGTTTATGTTTATCAATTTATACTTGTTTACGTGCTTTTGTATGCGACCTATCATTCAACTGGATCTAGTGATACAGACCAAGTAATCTAGAGTTCGGGATAGCTCTCCATATAGTGATTTATACATCTAGAATCATAGGATCACAAGTATTGTCCTTCTAAATCTGTGTCTAGGATACACTTCGGGCTTAACTAGTTAATTGGATATTGCCAATGGTTTATTGAACGGGTTGACTAGAATGTGAACCTAGATAATTCAACAAATAACATAATGATTCCATTAGATAGTTGGACAAGTGGACTACTAGTGTATAAATTGCCATTAAGCAGGAAGTGGGTAAAGTCTCTATGAGCTAGGGTTTAACAAGATCACCATTGCTTTAATCCCTAAGATAAATTATAATTAGCAAATAAGGATGCTTTATGCGGATGCTTTAATTATGACAGAATTAATGTGTCTAGGTCTTAGAAAGAAGTCCCGCCTAAGTCTTAAGAATGATATGCCACCTCGAGAGAAGAAATCATTGCACTAAATAAACAAACCAATGTTCTAATCGGATTAATATTGGTTAATACAGTTTTCTTATATAAGGCTTGACCGCTCTTTTATCTTCTGTTAATTAGCTTGTGTAGGTTAAAGTATCTTGAACTGATTGTAGTCACCGACCAACCTGTGCCAGTCTCTCAGGCTGAAACCCCCCCTTTTTTACCTGTTAGAATTAGGTTTAGAACTAACATAGGTTTAGCATATGTTTGACTTAGATTAGATTTAACATAGATTAGATAACCAAAATATAAATAAATTGAGAGATTTAACCTCGCTTCAAGTGTTTGACACCCTACTTACCACGAATCTACCACCAACCGGGTACACTGTCCGTTAAAGTGTCGTTTTTTGGTTAAGTTGGCAAAATATAAATTTAAAACTTAAAACATCTTAAATATACACCATACAACGACCACATCAAGTTTTTGGCGCCGTCGCCGGGGAGTGAAAATTAATCTTGATTTTTATTTGATATTTTGGTTTTTAACATTAGATTATATATAACCTTTAGGAGTAGAGTAGAATAGTTTAAATTCCTGCTTGCTTGTCAATTTTGTTTGTGTGATACGGCATATTCAGTTCACTGAGTACGACGTATTGGTTACTTAATAGTTTTTCTAGAAAGATCATTTCAGGATGGACGATCTGAACATTACTATGGAGGAATACATCAGGCTTAAGGAAGAAAAAGCTCAAAAACATGGGAAAGTGTTTAACTAGGAAACTGCTAAGTATGGTAAGATCTGGAATGATGAAGACATTCTCGACCTCAGATCCGTTGAAACCGAATTCCCAGCTATAACCTTTAATGACGAGGTATCATCAAAAACACTATCTTGTGAACCCACTATAAGTTTTCTTAACGATGAAATCGACTTTAGAATTTTGTTTGACAATTTCGACGATGAAGACTACATGGTAATTTTTGAGAAAAACTTGTTTTATTATAAAAAATTTCTACCAATGATTTGAAAACGTATTCGGAAAATGATAATGAAAAAGTCATGCCTTCACTTCCATCACTTGAGCCTGCGATCAGTTGTTTTGATGATTTAGACTTCTTTAAAGATTTTGAGAATGAATTTCCGGCCATCGTTTACAATGATGCTCTAACATCTAAATCAGATTTATTAACTGAACCAATTTTAAACCCTTAACATATCGATAAATTTAATATGATGAAGAGGAACAAAACGTTTTGTACTTTAATGATCTATTCCCTTTTGACGTTATTCATCCCGATGATTTAAAATCAGACGAGGACAATGATAATAATGAAATCAATATAATACAATCTTCGGAGGCTAATTTAAATACATATAGGTCAAATATGCTTATGGAAATAAGTCACGATAAAATTGATAAAATTTTCGATAATGAAAGCTTTGTCTTGGAACTAAATGTGAATATCGTAACTTGGATTTATCTTTTCAACAGGATACTATTATGCTTTATTATGAATTTGTATGTACCGTTCGGCATTCTGTTCGACCCTAAGCGGTATTATAAGGATGGTGATTGTACGCTAATGTTGCAAAGGCCAAGGTACATTTTCTTTGCTTTATTGTAGGAAAATTGGTCTCCAAGGACGGATACGACGCATTAGGGTAAAACCTATATGGCGTATCTACTGTTTTTAACTTGCGTTGAATAAGTCAACAAAATTTGCCAATACGACGCATCATGTAAAACTCGATATGGCGTATTGAGTTTGGGTATAAAAACTCAATCAATACGATGGATCTGTTTTAATCAAATATCCCCCACATGATTTCACAAGTGTTAAACCTGCTAGTAACTTAATTAAGAGGGTCTACATGCTAAGTTTGAGAGAAAGAATAGAACTTAATTTAGAAGCTAGGCTTATAGGAGAGACTCTGGTGTTAAATAGATCATTAGACTCTTTCTTGGAAGACTACATTAAACTAAATGATCTAAATGAACCCTTTGAGCTTAGGAGAAATCAAGGTGATGATTTAATGCCCACCATTGAGGAAGGTGGAGTAATTAAGGAATTTAGAACTAGGGATGAAGATCTTGATACTGGAATTGATGATTACCCTAGTTATTGCGACAATGATAAGAAAATCCACATAGACTGTGCCCACAACTTAAAGTTATCATTCATGATAGGATTTGAATTTACACACATCAACTTCTTCCCGTTATTATACGTCAATGTGATGTCCAAAAAGTTTCATAACTCTATAATGAAAGATAAGATGGTGTACAAAGGGGATAATGTTGTCGGAGCCTTAATGAATGTGCCTATTTTTGTTGGAACCTTTTTTGTTGTGACTGACTTTGCAGTTTTGGAAGATATGGATGCTTATCATGATGAAGAAATGGACGATGTTATTGTTTGCGAACCGTTCTTAAGAGAATTTGGAATTAAAGCAAGACGGTTTGATGGAATGATTAACATTTACAATGGTGATGATGTAGTAACTTACCAAATGGTGTGATCACATCCGAGGTTTAAACACCACACTAATGAGCAATGCAATAAAATCACAAAATTACTAAAGGACCTGACTTTATCCGAGTTCCATCAATAAAAGAATGGCTCACACGCGGGCACATTAGCGTGCATGACCTGGTTCTCTATAACCTTGACTCTTGATACCAATCTGTAACACCCCCAAAATTGGGTCGCAGCGGAATGTATTTCTGGGAGCGTTACTTCATGATCCCATTGCAC
>BQNB010107197.1:0-23220 GCA_026074375.1 Tanacetum coccineum | reverse complement strand
TATCAGTACTAACTTTAACTAACAGACTTAACTTTAATACTAACAGTATTAAGTCTGTTTACAATATTTTCCTAACAGACTCCTTTTTGGAAAAGTTTCTGAATTAGCTTCCCCCCAAACCAACATCCCTATCTTGAGCAGATTCTGAAACATTGATGTAGCTTGAACAATCTTCTACTTGTCATCAAAGTGCACAGCGGAATTTTGTAGAAGTCAAACCACACCAACGACCACTGCTTCTTGTCATTAGGGCTTGGTGAATATTCGTTCGGGGGTGCATGCGAGAAATCAGCAACTGTTCTTCTCACGTTTGCAGAATACTTCACAAACCATTCTAAGTGAAGTAGTATACACTACTTCCCCCTGGAAGTTGACATGGTACCATCAAAGTCAACTAAGTCCCGGATGTACACATTTTCCCCCATGATGGTTGCGAACTCTCGGAAGCATCATTGTCGTGTACGTCCATATACTCAAGAAGTTCTTGTCATAAGCACAAATCTTGATACACAAAAGAATCATAACCCTCTTGACTTCACAAACCGTAGAGGAGATGAAGCAAGAATCAAGAACACTTGGTATAATCAAGGTCTTGTATATGAATGTCGTTGAAGAACTTTGAAGATTTTGCTTAGACTGTGAAGTATCGTTGTCTTGGAATAGCATAAAAATACCTGTGAGAAGTGCTGATTACATCTCAACCTTTAATTCTCTGGCTAACTTACCAACCTCGTATATTGTCGTGACCACTTGGTGAAGTAAACCCGATATACCAAACTTGAAACTGAAGTAAAATCCCCCAAATTTGTTACTTAATCTTGCACTATTGTTGATTGAAGAACGGTGCAGAAGAAAATCTCTAAGTACCTTATACTCCATCAAAAGTATAAGAAGTACAACACCTCTTGAAATTATCCACATCGACATCTGCGTGTGACACTGAGTACTACAACGTAACTCCTTTAAGTGATAGTTGTCCAGGTCTTCATCCAACCACCCCTTGACCGCTGGAAACTAGATAATCCAAGTCTTAATCATAATTGTATACGTTCAAGCAAGTCATCAATCGATAGAAAATAGAAGAAAGTCACGATGATGAAATAAGTAGACGCCTTTGTGAAATCCAACTTCAATTGCAAATAAGGGATACCAAATCCACTTCGTAATCACATGTCATCTTAATCCAAATCTCTAGCCATTTTGTCATTTAAGTGAATCTTTTCAGGATCGTTTTGGGATTAAGTGTTGTTGTTTGTGTGGTGTGTTGTTATGGTTGATTGTGTTTTATGAGTCTTGGTTCTTGATTGTGGTGTTTGTTTGTTGTTCTTGTTTTGATTATAATATTCCCAAATTCGGTCATATGCCCAAAGTCGGTCACATGCCCACCTGATGCGCGGATCGACCTTCGCGGTAAGGTCGAAATTTTTTTTCGGGAAATTAGGGTTTCAAAACATGGGTTTTCCATGGTCAAAACGCAATGACTTTAGTCAAAACGCAATGAAACCACTAATCAAAACGCAACTATCTTTATCAAAACGCAATGAATAAAAAATTGGGCAGAGTAACGTTTAGTCAAAACGCAATGATGTCTTCAAAACGCAACCTGTAATCAAAACGCAGTGAACCAAAACGCAACCAATGTCAAAACGCAATGAGTCAAAACGCAACGAGTCAAAACGCAACGAGTCAAAACGCAACCAGTCTCAAAACGCAATGAGTCAAAACGCAACAAGAAGGAAGTCAAAACGCAACAAGAAGAAATCAAAACGCAACATGAATTTTGCCAGAGAGTCAAAACGCAACGACGAAAAATACGACTTTTTCCACCAAAAATTGCCCAATAATCACCCTTTTTGACCTCTTAACTTGATTTCTCTTGCTCAATTAGCTACCCTATGCCTAGATCTTGCTTAATAACATAACCATTCACACATCTAAGCACAAAAAATTGGGTTTGAATTTTTTTCTATTGACTTCTTTTTGACCACGAATTTGATCTTGTTGAACCACAATAATCAGTAGATGAACAACACGGATTCCCCCTATGCTCTGGTGCCAATTGTTAACATAGATTCACCCTTTTTAGATTCACCTCCATGAACAATGATCCGGAGGCTTGGTTAAAATGGAAAAAAGAAAAGTATCCATATTATTGAGAGAAATGAATAAGAGGGATGGTAAAGCGGTAGTTGTTGTTGAGAGAAAAACACACACACACTTTTTACAAAAGTGAGCTTCACCCCTCCATGGAAAGTATGGAGGGGGTATTATAGTTTCCTAGTGACACACAACTATCGAGCTTGTTCATTATAGTCCCTATGTGTTCACGCTTATAACATACCCACCCCCCCCCCCTCCCCCCCCCCCCCCCCCCCACTCTCCCCAACCGTACCAAACTACCCCCCCCCCACATACCTGTCCCCACCTCCACACAACCCCAACGCCCCCATCATCTCTAATACCCCACCCAACCTCCCCCCACCCGCCGCCCACCCCCCCCCCACCCACCCCGGCTCCCATAGATGGATTTTGCCATTTGTGCAGATGAGACAACATACTTGCGTTGTTTGGTTTATTCTCATAAATGCTCATAATGTGTTCTCAAAGAGTATGTTTGCAGTTTAGGGCCTCATGATAAGAGTGCCACTGAGTGCCATGAACTTTGTGTGTGCTCATGTCGATAGTGTTTTGTTGTGAGCTTCACGTCTCTTCCATGTTGAATTCCCCCGATTACTTGTGGGAATTTGTCATCGAGAACAGAATAGCTCTTTGTTTCTCTCTATACCTTAGGGGTTTAAACCTAAAAATAGTTTCGCATTCTTTAGTACCATTTTCTTCATTTAGAATGGTGAGGTTCTTTCCTCCCAGAAACTGAGCGTAGTGAGAGTTTGTGTCGTTGAGGGATTTGAGGCGGGAGGATCTATCTCCACTCATTTTCAAAAGACATCTATAAGATAAAAACTAGTTTTATGAATTAGCTATGAATAGGTGCCGCTTAAATAGATTACCCAACATTTTAAATTGTTAGGATTCAATGATCTATATTTTAGGATATCGTTTCTTGAATGAGGGTGGCCGTAATCATCTCAGAATTATTTTTAGGTCGACTAATGTCTTTGTGCTCAATTTTCATTATCTCTATGAAATTTCCTTAGGGTTTTTCTTTTAGGTAAAGGGTTACTCCCGGGTTAAAGTTGTATTAATCCAGACATCAGAATGGACGTTATAGAACCACGTGGAATTTGGCTAAAGCACTCACAAATTAACCCTCAAGCACGCATGAACTACTAACATTTGAGACATGCCTCAACTGTACTACAAATTGGGTCAGAAAGACCTCATAATAAATAGTGAAAATTTAGAAGTGCTATTCTGTACCTAGCATCTGTATGTTTTCGACCAAGATATGATAGTACATTGACGAATCTCTCTCTCAAAGGCTGCCAAGCCATGAGGGTAGACATTCTACGAACAGACACGAGCCATAAATCAAAAGCCAACATCGGGTAATCACTTTATCAAGGCAACTCCCTGCATTTAGTCTCGGGTTTTTAGCCTAACGAACAGGTGATAGGAAGAAGCTGTTTATAGTCTTACCGTAGTCAATTCCTAGTCTTTTGAGAAGTTTAATTGAAATTTTTGATCTGTTAAGGGCTATGTTAATCGCAGAGATTTTTGTCTCTTCATTCTACTATTCAAGACTTGGAGGTTGGAGAGGATCATGAATTACAATGATGGTGATTTACCATGCACAAATTCGGGTGTGCCCGAAACTCGACAGTTCAGCGCCGAGATCCGAGTCGCCACATCACCTGTTTCACTTATGTTCTCCTTATTAATGCTTGTCGGTTTTAACCACAACGCTCTCCATTAACAGCCCATATGAGAGATGTGAGGATTTTTCATTGAGGTTGCCTACTTTTCATCCTTTTTTTATATCATAAATACACCTGAATTTTGTTTTTAAGTACTTTGATAGTTAATTACTTTTAATATTAGATAATCTATCCTCGATCAAAAGTTTCTCGGGTAGCATTCATCAAACGCGCACAAAGAAGAGGAGAATCGGGTTCCGTCTAGCAGCGAGACGTCAGCATATGAAGAAAAAAACCTCACCGACTTCTTTTAGGGAAGCAAACTGAACCCGGCCTCCTTAAACTTCTCTGTATAGTTGTGTTTCACTAAGGTGAGCGCGCCGATTTATCAATTTGAACTAACTCGAATTGTATTTGAGATTTTAATGATTAATTACATAGTACTAATTATAGGCGCAATTTCATTTATAATCTACTAAGGTTTCTTTTTAAACTCATTTTTTACACATGTTTCGGGTTCTATTTATAAAGACATTTAAAATATTGCTGGGTTTCATAATTGTAAAACAGTTCCAAACAATTATAAGGTTGCTAGAAAATGTAAATTCATTCTTAACATTCTATGATACAAGGTACCAATAGTAACTATAATATTCAAGTTAGTGATAATAATCATCAATGTTTAATGTAATAATCGTTCTTATTTAAGTGCTAATCGAATTAGGCTAATGTTCATGATACTGCACTATGGGTTTTCGTATACCTCTAAACTAGATTAACACGCAACGAATATAACAATTAATCTAGAGCAAAGAAGGGAACTAAAACCCTAAAGGATCTACAAACCTAATTAACTAAAAGCAAACTTAAAAAAGAAATAAATAATGAATAAATAAGAGAAATAAAGAAATAAAAAACTAACCTTTTGAGAAATCAGATTTCTCACACGCGAACCACCTTGGTCGAACTTGGAAGGAAGTACCCAAACGAGAGTACCTTTAATAGCTCACACCCACAAACCAAAGAGAAAAGAATTCGAATTCGAACTCCTAGGGTCTCGTTACACGAAAGACTCTTACAAGGAGTAGGAATAAGAAAGAAGGAATGAGTAAATGAAGACCTTGGCATGCCCCTCTATTTATATCCAAAAGGAGAGGGTTGGTTTTACTCTTTTGGGCGATGTGGGACATCCCCAAAAACCGTCCCAAGGCTTGTTACTTATTATTTCTCTTTACAGTTCATTGAGGGCAACCCAAAAAGGATCATCCCATTTGATCTCATCATCATCAGAACTTTCACCAACCTCATTAGTATCAGTTACAAACAAGTTTTCAGTGGTTAACTCCTTTTCAATTTCAAGTTCAGTTTGGACAGTACCTAACCCATCTCCAACATAATTGGGTTTGCCTACAAGAACTCTTGGGTTAGTTCCTGCAATAAAATGATCAAATAAATAGTTTAAGGTTCCTTTATCAACACCTTGTCTTGGAAGCAAAGAATCCTTAGGATCAGATTTTTCAAGATCAGCTTTAGCTGTGAGATCTACTAAAGCATCATGTCCTGATGCAGACTCAGAGTGCATATGAGTAGAAGCTGAATAAAGAGGTTCAGTTGAAGATGCTGACACGAAACTACTGAGTTGAGGGTCGGCTTTAACTTCACCAGTGACCCCTAAAGAAGTTTGGCCACTGGTTGCTTTCAGGGCATCCTTGTCCGTTATGAACTTCTTCCTTTTCTTTGAATGACCAGTTTAAGTTTCAGTGATCTTTTTTAGGAGAGGCCGACCTTTTGTTGCCTCTAGTTTAGACAGAGGATTGTTCATCATCATAGGAATAGTTTTCATGTATCCACTTTTAGCTCTAGGCTTTTTGTCTTCACGTCCTAACTCTTTAGTTTGAGGAGTGGTTTTAGGAGCTTTATATCCCACTGGTTTATCAACTGTGCAAATAGTCAACATATGGAAAGTGAAGGGAGGTCCTTCAGGTTGGTCTTTCTTCATTGCCTAGGTATTGACACTGAAGGTTGCAGTAGGGATTAGTGATGCTTTATCATTTTCATAAGTATCTTATATTTTGTGCTCCAGCAGCAAAGAGATAAACCTAGAGTATGGTACAACCTTTTCCCTATATTTCTTTTGAAGTTTTGAAAGATGGTCATCCTAAATCAGTTTTGAAAAATCAATATTCACCCTATTTTCCAAATAATAAAGAATTGTTGCATCTTTATTAGAAACATGATCATACCCTCCAGTCTTGCCCCCTGAACATTGAATGAACTGGGCCATAAGCAACCGCCACTTAGGTGGAAGATAACTCTTTTTGAGAGTGCCAGTTGCTTCTATTGATCCACTATACCCAATCTCTGGGAAAAAATTTCTGATCACAGATTAAGTAGTGGATCATCATATTCTCTTGAGTGAGAGAGATAATTTTCAAAAATTGCATTTATAAAGGAATTAAGGCCAACTTCTCCTTTAGTGTTACCAGAAGAGAGTGAGAACCAAACCTTTTTGGTTTTTGGGTTTGCTTTGGCAGTGTACCAAAAATCAACAAGGTATTACTAGTATTAATGGGAAGGGATTTTGGTGAAATTTTTGTAAAGGCAACACTTTGAGATGAAATCAGAGACACATTTAAAGTATTTTGAATCGTTGTGTTCTGGGTGAAGATTGGCTACTTCATTGTTGGGTTTGATGTTGATTAAGCCATGACTATAATCAACTTGTGTTGTAGGATCATAAGGAACTGGAGTTCCTGGGGATTTTAGTTGATCTTATTGTTGTTTATGTTGATGTGTTGTTAATTGTGGTGGTGTTTATTTTGGGTTTTGTTGTTCTGCCATTGTTATTGTTGATAAGGGTTTGTGTATATAATTAAGTTGTGTGTGTGTTTTCTAGGTGTTATGAGATGAGAGGATTTGTTATTTGTGAATTGTGTGTTTAAGTGATTATGTTATATGATGTTTATATGGTTTGTGATTTGTGATGTTTTGAAACTTTTGTTAAAATTTGTAAACTGCCAAATGGAAGCTAAAAGGCTTAGTGAAAAGTTTTAGGGTTTGTTTTGAACATGTCCTAAAACATAGCATTTAATAAAGTTATCAAAAGTGTTTTCTGACACATTAAACAGTGAAAAGATGTCTTTGCACTATAAAAGTAGGTGATAGAGTGGGTGAGGTCATATGAACGTTTAGATATTCGTTTTAATAATATTAATAAAAGAAATAACTTCTTTGAGGAGAAATATATTTAAAAGTATATTATCTTTTGAAAATATCTTTTTCTTTGAAAACTGACCATTTGTCTGAGTTTTTAAAAATGCTGAACTAGGTTCAGGTTTAGTGATATGTTATGCTGAACTGAATATAGAAGACTTAAAATTGAACTGAAAGAATGAAATTGGTTTTTTTGTTCAGTTTGACAGTTATGCAGAACCTCTTTAGTTTTCATTTGATAAATCATTTGAAGGTTCAGGTGTTGTTTGATCAATGTTCAGCATACCTAGTTCAACTATCAATCTTTTGAAAGTTGGTTCATCTAGTGGCTTGGTGAAGATATGAGTAAGTTGATATTGAGTGGGAATGAAGTGCAATTCAATGTCCCATTTTATGATATGATCTCTGATAAAATGATATCTGATATCAATATGCTTTGTTCTTGAGTGAAGAACTGGATTGTTTAAAATTGCAATAGCACTTGTGTTATCATAAAAGATTGGTACCTTTTTCTAAAAACACTGTCATAGTCACTGAGCTGACTCTTCATCCAAAGTATATTTTCACAACATCTAGCAGCAGTTACATATTCATATTCAGCTGAAGACATAGTCACAGATTGCTGTCTCTTAGTACTCCAGCATACAAGTTTTCCTCCTAGCAACTAACAAGCACCTAAAGTGCTTTTCTTGTCCATGTTGCATCTAGCATAGTCAGAGTCTGAGTATCTTTTTAGATCAAAAACTGAATATTTTGGATACCAAAGACCAAGACTTGGAGTACCTTTTAGGTACCTGAAAATTCTCTTAACATCAATAAGGTGAGATTCCTTAGGATTTTTCTTGATATCTTGCACAGAGGCAAGTTGAGAATTGAATGTCAGGTTTGCTTGTTGTCAGGTACATTAGTGATCCAATCATACCTCTGTACTAAGTCTCATTTATAGCTTTTCCATTGAGATCAAATCTAAAGTTATTAGAGGGATACCATTGGAGTTTTCACTGATGAACCATTTATGTCATATTTCTTCAGTAAATCCCTGACATATTTTTCTGGGTTGACGGAGATTCCTTTTGCAGATTGTTTAATTTGAAATCCAAAGAAATAGGTAAGGACACCCATCATGCTCATCTCATACCTTTGGGTCTTAAGCGAGAAAATTGTGTTAGACTCAAAATATTGAGTCAACAATTAAAATATAGGTCATTCATTTACATACGTTATAATAGGCTAGATAGGATAACCGGGCTTGCTTATTAATCTAATATTGTATAAGTTACAGACTTAAGCCCAACCAAACCCGAGCCTGATCCATCAATGAAAGCTTAGGCGTCACATATGACCCAAGAACTATATATACCCCTCCCTAGCATGTTAGAGAGTGTTGGTTGTTTCATTTGGTTATTTTCATTTCTTGTAAGAAAAAAAACTTTGTGCAAGAATCCACCACTCTCCTCTTTTCTCTTTTTCTTTCTTTCTTCCTCTCTTTCGGTTTTGTACTAAAGATATGAAAGTGGATATGTGTTAGGATTAAGTATATTTTATAGATCAACATTTGATATCAGAGCCAAGGAAAGATTTGGTAGTGTTTTGTGTTTAAATATCACGCTTTTCTATTAAAAAGGTTTTGGTTTTAGAAAGTTTAAGCTTTTGAAAAATTTAAAGTGTGGTACTTTTACTTTTTAATGTTCAGGTATTGATTTATAAAGCTTAAAAGTGTGTTAAGAATAAGTTATACTTCAAAAACAAGGAATTTTAACGTCATTTCAGCTTATTTTTCATTCGTATGAAAGCTTCACAAAAAAGAAGATCAAAACCGTTTTTAATGTGTGCATGATTTATAAAGTTTGTATTTTTATGATAGATTTATGTGTTTACTACTACTTTTCATAAAAATCTTGGATTAAAACACGTTAAAAATGGTTTTTTGAATGAATCTTTGTATCGTGTACGACCAACACGGTTTCAGAAAATTGCACTTTCGGTTTCGTAATCTCAGATTTTAGATTTGTGTGTTTCGATTTCGTAACTTGATATTACAGAGGTTTCGTATTACAGAGGTTTCGTATTACATAGGTTTCGGTTTCAAAAAAGTGAAGTTTAGGTTTTGTATCAGAAAGGTTTCATACTTAAGGTTTCGGAAATAGAGGTTTCGGCTTTGTAAACCAGGGTTTCATAATTTACAGGTTTCGTACTATGATAAACGTCAAAAGCGTGTCGGAGTAATATTCAAGTATTTCCCGTTAGATGTAAGAATTACTTTAGGAAAAGTAATAATTAATTTTCCGAGGTCGTATCCATGGCGAGAATTGAAATTTAGATTCACGTTAATGTTTTTTCGTTTGATGCTTGATTATCTTTTGGTTGGTTTTTGTTTTAAAACTAATTTTAATATAAAAGATATTATTTTTAAGATCACTAAAAATTATACTAATTAATTAAACTAACAAAATTAAGCTAAGAGATCTAAAAGATATAATAATCGAATATGCTTGTCAAGTGAGGCAAAAAGATCATTAAGTGTGAAGAATATTATTTTATCACAACGTTGGTTTATTTTGAAAACGATATTTTATGTTGGTATTAATTACTAGATTTGATGTTTGATTATTTTTTCGGATTTTGCCCTTCAAAATAATCAAATAAGAAATCTAAATAATCCGAAAATTATTAATCAACAATCCCTTTTTTATTCCACACTTAATTCACTAATTACTACTCACTTAACAAGCATATATAAAACTACTCACTAAGCATACCAACTAAGCTAGCAACAATCAAATTAACAAGCATAAACATTTTTTAAGCTAATTAATAAACTACTACTACTAAGGAGTGAAAAAGAAAAGAAAGTAGAAACCGATTGAAGAAAATGAAGACGAATTTAAACCACTCGATCTTATAAACTTAATTAAACACTAAAGTTTAAAACTTTATTAGTTTTTATATAACTAATTAGCTAGTAAATTTATGAGCTTTATTCACTAATTAGCTAAGTAAAACCTAAAAAGATTAAAACCTGTTTATAAGACCCATAAGCTCCTCGCCTAAGTGTTGGATCGATTTTATCAACATTAAGACACAAAAGGTTAAGATGAACAAGATAATAATAAGCTATGAGAAAAAGCTAAGAACTTTAAGCTAGAAAATAAGCTAAAGATGATAAAAACTACAACTTTATTATTAATAGATCTAGATCCTCCCGAAACTAAGATGTTCTCTTCGGAAAGTGAACGCGGATCGGGAATATTTAAGGATTAGATTTAATAACAATAAGCTAATATGAAAGAAAGCTACAAACTGTAAGCTATAGAAAGAAACTAGATCGAAAACAATAAGCTTTTATTTATAAATCTGAATCCACCTGAAACCAAGGTGTTCTACTTCGAAAAGTGAACGAGAATCGGGTATGATTAAGGATTAGATCTAATAAACCAACAAGCTAGATGAAATTAGCTAAAGGAAAAATAAGCAAAATCGAAATAAACTAAATAAGCTTATTCGAAAAGCTTAAACAAACATGAATATGAAATAAGCTTAGATGAGATAAGCTATAAAGAGCTTATTCGAATATAAGCTTAAGATCCAAAAATAAATAAGCTAACAAGAGCTTATTTGAAAATAAGCTAAAATGATAATAAGAAAAAGAAAAGAGGATAAGAAAGAAAATAAGCTAAAGAAACACCAACCTTTATCTTCATTAATAAGCAAATAAGTTGTTACAATAAGTTGGAAACAATAAGCTTAAATAAGCTTTTATAAAATCTAAATAAGCTAAACTATTCTACTCCTACTCCTAAAACTAATCCTACACTACTATGTGAAAATGAAAAGAAAACAATGAAAAGAGAATGTGAAATGTTGCGTGCTTGTGGTCCAATATTAATAGCCTAACCATCAGTGGTATTTTAGTCTTTTCGCCCCATCTCCAGCTCACAAGAATTAATGACAACCAATCATTCATTAGCTTGGATCCAACGCCTCATTTATGGCCAATCATTTGCAATGATTGGTCATTAATACCCTCCTCGTACTGACAGCTTCTGGAACCTCGTATGCCGCCACTGCAGTACCACGTGTCAGCCTCTGATTGGTCAGCCGCCACTGCGCCACCTGAAACCTCTTACCTGTAATCAATGATTAGCCGCCAGCCGCCGCCACGTGGCAGCCTTTGATTGGCCAGCCGTCTCCATGTGGCAGGCTGTCATTAGACAGCCTCCACTGACGTGGTAACCACGTCATCAGCTACGTAGCCGGTCAAAGATGGTTAACCACCGGTCAACGGTGGTCAATCGCCGGTCAATGATGGTCAACTGCCAGGTCTGGAGCGGGTCGGGTCGGGTCAGGAGTCGGTCGGGTCGCCACGTGGCACCACCAGAGTGGGCCACGTGGCACTGAGATATATATCTTAGTTTTGCCAAGAGTAAGACTCAAACCCGGGGTGAGCCAAGCTAAGTGCCTCAAGGTAGAAATCAAAGCCAGCTGAGTTAGGCAAGGGTTTCATTATATATATGCAAAGCAATTCATATAACCCCTTTATTGGTCAGGTGAGAATTATAATAGGTTCAAATAAGAGCTGAACCTGTCCATTTAAGGAGATTTGGACCAGTTCAAAAATCAAGGAAGGTACCTTTGAACTCGTAATTTTGTGCTCTTTCTAATGGCGTGCTCAGGGAATTTTTACGACTTCGTTTGAATATCGATAAACGTGAAAACATCATCGAAACTCACTCGAAAATCACCGTTTTGCTTGGTTTTCAATCCTTTGTACCTGCAAGACATAAAAACACATACCAAGCATATTTGCAATATAATTACTTATATTTTATGGTTATTAGTCCATTTTATAGTGTTTTTCGAGGCTAAAATGATGTGTGTTTAAGCACACATCATACTACAATTGTGGTTTCGTAATCCTACCTTTTGGACATTGTGAATTCTTCAAACATTAACAAAAGGCCAACAATACTCTACAACAACATCAAACCAAAACACAACCACTTATCTTCTTAAGATCCATAATCTCTTCATATACAATTTACAACTACATCATGACTACTCCAACAAACAACAGCCAAATGCACAATGACATTATGGCAGCCGGTTCTAAAGATCGTCCACCAATGCTTACACCAAGAAGATATGCTCAGTGGCAGTCACGTTTCTTAAGATATGTTGATATGAAGTCCAACAAGGAAGAACTTAAGCAATGCATGTTTAATAGTCCTTATGTAATGACTGAAGTTACCATTCTAGCTAAACCGGTAACAGCAACTGAACAAGTACTACCTGAACACAATGTTCCTGAAACTTATAGGAACACTACTGCTAAAAAATGTGCTTACATTGATGTTGAAGATGAAGCAATTCATATGATATTGAGTGGAATTAGAGACGAAATTTTCTGCATAGTTGATGCATGTACTACAGCTAAAGAAATGTTGATAGCCATTGAAAGATTGCAGCAAGGTAAGTCCCTTAACAAATAGGATATCAAGACTAATCTTTTCTGGAAGTTTGGTAAGTTTACTTCAAGATACAGGGAATCAATCGAGTCATACTATTCAAGGTTCTACAAGATGATGAATGAAATGATCAGAAACAAGTTAGAAGTAGCCACTATGCAAGTTAATATTCAGTTTCAACAACAACTTCAGCCAGAATGGTCAAGATTTATGACGGTTGTCAAGGAAACTTCAGATTTGGACACCATTTCCTATCACAAGCTCTTTGCACAAATAAGTTAAATGGTTAGTTTATTTTAGTGACCCACCTCTTGGTGAGAGTCTTAGATCTATTAGCATTTAATGATTCGACTTTCTTAGCTTCAAGAGCTTCACCTCTTCTAAACCACTCAATGTCATTATGATCAGTTGTAGTGTAAACTGTGCTTCCATAAGTTTCACAACTATTTGTGACAAACTGAGGGTTTCTTGGTTTGATTCCTCTTCTAAGAGAAATAATTCGATTATGACTCTTTGTGTCATGGTTATAACTTCCATAAAGCTCACATATGGGATAATTGTGATAATCATCAAATTGATGATCATTAAACCTACAATTTTTGCATGGTGGGAAAGATTTCAAAGGTTTAAAGGATTTAGATCTTGATGAAGACTCATCTTGTGTTTTGAGATGTTGAACTATATTCATGGATCTTATGTATTCAGCAAGATCACAGGTTATGTGTGATCAGTTCTCTCATATTATTTGTAAAACAGAACTTTGTAGCAGTTTTCTGAAAGATGACTGTTCATCCCACAAAGTTCACAACCCTTTTTGAATTGTGTTTTATATTTTGTTTGAAGTAAGTTTTAACGAACTTGTTGAGGATCATTCAATTCTTTCATTACCACAAACATAGAAATGTCATCTTCAGTTTTAACATGCTTTAGTTTACAAGCAGGAGCTGAGTTCCTTTTGAAAGCTGAAACATTTTTACTTCCTTTAGCAGGAGCTAAGGAATTGTTTGTTTCATTTATGACAACATCTTTTGATGTTTTAGATTTTCTGGTAGAGCAAGCTTTTAGAATTGATTTAATTATCTTTGGTCCAGGATGAGATTCAGTTTGTGGTTCAGCACCAAGAAGCTTCTCTAGTGAAGGAAGTAGGGTGTTGCAAACTGATGTGGATTCCATAAATGAATTATAGTCAGTTATCAAAGAGTCAGTAACATTAACTTGTGATTCAGGCTTAAGAATTTATATAACTACAAAGTGTGTTGGGTGATAAAAGAATGAGAGAGGTGGTGAGCTAACATAACAGAAAAGAGAGTCGTGTGTTATAAAAATAGGACAAGTGTTTGGGAGAGTAAAAGAATAGAGAGAATGAAAGTCTAAAAGCCGAAAAGAGGCATTGATTTTATAAAACATACAAGTGTTTTGGGTGAGTAAAAGAAGTGAGAGATTCAAGTGAGTTAAAAACAGAAAGAGAGCTTGTGGTTTTATAAACAGATAGAGTGTTTGGGTGAGTAAAAGAATTGAGAGATTCAAGTGAGTTAAAAACAAAAAGAGAGGATTTAGGCTAGTCTAGATCTTATAGTGGTTGTTTGGAATATTAGGGGTATGAATACCTCTAATAAACAAAATGAAGTCAGAATTTTAATCAATGAGGAGAAGTTGCAGTTATGTGGTATTATAATATAACACGTTATAAAGTACCATAATGACCTACAGATTATGTTAGAAGTGTTTGGCAATTGGGAATTAATAACTAATAGGAGCACAATAATAAAAATGCAGCTTATTGTTGGATGGAATCCTAATAAGCCGAGAGTTTGGTTAATTGCTTAAACTAAACAATATATGTTTATGTTAGTAGAATCATTATGCCAAAAAGTTAAGTTTTTTTGTACCATGGTATATGCTAGCAATTCATATACTGAAAGAAGAAAATTATGGAGGGAGCTAGGGGATTAAAAAATTATTACCAATGGGGAACCATGGGTCATAATGGGGGATTTCAATGTGACTTTGAAAGTGGAAAGCACTCTAGGGGGGGTGTGGAAAACAAATGGTAGTTCAGTCCCTTCTAGTGAGATGAATGATTTTCTTGAGTGCATTAGGGAAATTAAAGTTGAGGACATTCTTAGTTCTGGTTTTCACTTTACATGGACAAAAAGTAGGGGAAATCCTAAGTGCAAAATTCTTAAGAAGCTTGATAGAATTATTATAACACCCCCACATCGGGTCGCAGCGGAATATGGGCCTGAGAGTGTTACTTCATAGATCAATATCACAAAATATGATAACGACCTCTATATGAGTCGTTTAAAATGATACATTAGATTTAATTAAAGTTGTTTGTTACAAAAGCTCACAGCTTAACTTGTTCAACCATGTAAATGTAAAAGATTTTAATACATAACAAATCTCCAAAATGTAATGCACTTAAATCTCTATTGCAAATTGACTCCATAAAATGGTGACCACTAATGTATCCCAGTTTCCTGTACCTTATTGACCTGAGAAAAACATGCTTTAAAACGTCAACATAAATTTGGATGAAAATTTTTCCCCCCAAAAACCAAAGGGTTTAAAATAATGATAAAGTAGACCGCAAGATATCCTAGTGTAAGACATGCAACACATACAATATCTCAAAATGTAATTACGAAATTACACTAGTCATGACACTGAAGCTACAACATATATGTATGCAAATTAATGCAAATAATGTGCTCGTGTAGATGTTCAAACCACATCCAAATTGTTCCGACATTGTATACATTCATCGTTTTGGTACCTCCGAAACTAGTGAGCACTACTCACCCGAATGGGGATGTCAATCCCAAATAGATCTATTCATAACATTCGCGCTTACAATCCAGTAATTAACAGTTTCATGAATTCATGTGGCATTAATGGGTAATAGCTACTTAGGCAAACTCGTAATTGTATAAAAGTGTACTTGCGTCCCATCGTAAAACAATGCATGTTTCTCACCCCAAAGTTGTAATCAATGTAATGTATAAAATCGGGGCCTATGACTCCCCTTAGTGAAAGTATTATGATTATACTAAAACAATTAAGTGAATCGTCACGGAGTAGACCAAATTCTCAACTAATAAATATAGGTCTTTGAGACCACTGTACTTTAAATAAACTACAACAACATATAATTCTATATAGTTACATCCCACCTAAAACGTGTTTGTTTTAATTTATAAAATTAAAACATCTAAAATTTTTGTACTTGAAAATAAATGTCCATGAATTTGTATTTGTACAAATAGTAAACATTTTCCAACAATTGATTATTTGTTAAAAATAACGTTGATTATAATGTTTTTATTATTTATATAAATTATTGAAACAATTATTCATATCGTCTTGTAAAATAATATTTATAAAGTTTAAAAACATTATAAATATTATTTAAGTGTTACTACATCGTTCGTAAAGATTTTATTAAAAAACGAACCGACACAATTTATGTCAGGAAATAGTGCACAAGAGTAAAATATTGCGTATCTTTCTCGTTTTAACTCCGTTTTATACGTTCTTTATGTCCACGGTTTCGTATTAAGAAAATTTATCAAAATATTATATTTATAATATTTTTGTTACTGGTGAACAGTAACTTTTTACTGTTTATAAATTATATAAAAACTATTTTTATATATTATTGTTCCTATCGTACTCTTGCAAAAACATAACTTACTCTTTTAATTCCGCTTATATTGTGATACTATCGATCACGTCTTCGTAATTAACGTTTAATCCAAGTAAAATATTTTCAAAAAGTCATTGCTATGAACAGTAAATTAAATTTTATAAATTTAATTTTATAAAAGATTTATAAAATTGTAAATTTGTAAATAGCGATAACTTCTTCGTTATAAATTCGGATTTCGGAGTTTCTTTATATGCTTACGATCGTGCATAACAATGTGGTATTTTAATTTTTGAAATAAAAACAGTACTTTTATATATTTTATTTCATAAACTTGAATTTATAAGTATTAAACTTAAATAAATACATCAAGTTCCGTCTACATTTGTGATTAATACACTTACTTGTGTAAATTAATAGTCCTATAATAAAATGTCCCAAGAATGTGATCAAGAATAACAAGTCTTTTACTTTATTTAACCCATAACATAAAAAGTAAACTATTATAATTTAATTTAAAAACCCAAGTTTTTATAAATTAAACTAATAATTATACCAAGTGTGTTCTTGCTTCTATCATCATATTTATCCTATAACATCATAAGAAAAATGTGGGTTCATATTTAACAAGGTGTAAAATCCATTTTGCAAACTATAAATACCCTAGGTGATGATTAAATATTAACAATTACATAACATATGAAATTATTATATGAAAGGGTTAAGGGTACTTAGAAGACTTAACAAGAAGAATTATGAAGAGAAACCAAGTCTAAACCCTAACTTATCAATAAAACCGCAGCTTCAAATCAAGAAAACCCTAATTTCAAAATAGAAACCCTAACTTTCTTCTTGTTATTAAACCCTTGTAATCACTTAACCAAGTTTCCAATACACCTTAGATATGCCTAACAATGAAACTTGAACACTTGTATCTTTGTAAAATCAAAAGCTATGAATTTATTTTGAAGTGGAGAGTGAGCCGTGGGTTTTGAGCACAAGGGTAAGAATTTTAGATTTTTCTAGTTGAAAGAGAAGTGTAGAATGTTAGTAATACAACCCTTAAATATGCATAAAAATCTATGAACACATCCATGGAAAATTAGGGAAGTTAGATGAGATTGATTAAATTGGATGGCCTTGTGTAATAAAGGATAGGAAAGGATTTGCTTGATGTCATATTTTGTAAGAAAAGTGGTTGCAAGTTTACTTGTAATGGATTATAACACATGGTATAATAGAAAGCAAGTTGTAGATCTTTTTCTCTTGTGTTTTTCTATCTATATATCCGGATATGTATGTATATATATGATAAAATATATAATTTTTGGATATTGGGTATAATTGTGGATATTTGAGTGATATGATAGATATTGGTGCCTTCCGGGTATGCCTAAATGTATTTTATTGCGAAACGTAAAAAAATAAAATATAAAAAGTTGATTATTACTTTCGTAAAAATAATATATTGCTTGCTTGACGTAAACTTTAATTTGTTTGGTGCCCATTGACGTTGATTGTTGATTTTTAGTTTACGCGATTCAAATAAACGATAAAAATTAAAAGCAAAAGCGTAAAACTCTAAAAATAAATAATGAAATAATTGAAGTCGTAAAATGACCTAAAATAACGATTTTTACAGTCACCCCCCCCCCCACCCCCCCCCCAACCCCCCAACATCCCCCCCGCCCCAACCCCCCCCCCCCGCCCCATCCACCAATACAAGAGCTTTGTCCTCAAAGCTTTAAGACGTGGCATTGGATGAAGATGCGCGATTGATGAAGAGGTGTAGATACTTCTTTTTAAATTGATCTTCACGCTCCCATGTGAACTCAGGACCTCTCCTAAAGTTCCATCGAACCTTGATGATGGGAATACGGCTTTGCTTCAACCTCTTGACCTCTCGATCTATAATTTCTACTGGTTCTTCAACGAAGTGGAGCTTGTTATCAATGTGTATTTCGTCCAACGGAATTGCCAACGGCTTGTCAGATAAACATTTCTTTAGATTGGATACATGAAATGTGCTATGAACCCTGCTTAGTTGTTGTAGAAGTTTGAGTCTGTAAGCAACGTCACCACTTTTAGCCAAACCTAGAAAGGTCAGCGGTGCGGTCATCGTAAAGGGACAAAAAGAAAACCTAAATATATTTTATTATCCTACACGAGAAGTTTAACAACTCCAAGGCAGTGCACCTAACATAGTAGTGGAGTATGGTCAAGACACGAGAGTTTGTTATCATTCCATCGAGGAATAGGAAGGTTGGGAAGGCTTGATCACAGTCTAACAGAATTCTAAGGGTTGAGGGAAGATTATTTTTGTATTTTTATGTTTTATGGAAAGGAGTAAAATCATATAATTGGAGGGAGGTTTTGTTTTAGCTATTTAAACTAAATAACAACTACGCTACTGGTGATAACAATAAGATAAAAGATTGTGTTCATTTAATCATGTATTACTCCCTAGATTGCTTCTCCTAGTGGTGTTGCCTTGTCACACTTGTGATGATCTATGTAACTATTTCCTAAGTCATGAACGGATTACACGAACCCACCGTCTACTTAGTATCCCGTTAGAGCAACGCACCTGTAAGGTAGTATGAAGACTATTACAAGGCCCCTAAGAGTACACTAATTGCATGTGAAATATATTAAGAGTGGATCAATCATATTAGGGGGCAATGTAGTATGAAGACTATTACCCGATGGTATCCTTTCTACACAATCACGTTTTCCTAGACATATCAACAGCGATGCAGACAAAAGCTAATTTTCTAAGACCTAACGTGCACATCCATCACAAGAAGCAACACCACTAAGATCTACATTCTAGGTTTCATACAATCATAAATAAACACAATAATAGGTTTAGCCAAGCATGTTAAAGATGAAGCAAGAACAATATATCAAACAACACATAGACATACTGAATGATTAAGTAAACCTTACTTGATTAAAACATGAATTGGAAGAGGTACGATAGGGTTTTTAGGCCCTAAAATCGTCTCTTACAGCTGCTAAACGAACTAGGGTTCGTACCCTCTTTTTTTTCTAAAGTTACACCCCCAAAACCCTAAATTCGGGTTTGTATATATAGGAAAAACGTTGTGACGACGTCGCGTTTTAATCGTGACGCCGTCATGAAGAGAATATTCTAGATATTAGGTTGGGTCGTGGTACTGTTACGTCGTCTTAAGATATGGTGACGCCGTGTTGATCTTCGTGGTGATGACATCTTGTTATATTTGTGACGCCGTCTCCAGCCACTGTAGAGACATTCTTGATAGATGTTGGTGTAGGTTCGTAGTCTTGTCCGTTTCTTCTCCAAATGAGTCCAAGTCACGTGTAATTCTTCCAAATAATGTACTAAAAGCGAGTACATATAAGGTAGGCTAAGGCTTTTTGGGTGTAACGATTAGTTTAAGGGTGACAATGTTCTTCATTAATAGTCCGGATTAACCAGAATATTACGAGAACCGTGAAAAATGATAGGCTCGGAGGGTTGTACTAGGGTATCCTACATTAAAGGTGAGTGCATGGTAAGGGTGTGGGATAGTTATATGATCGGTGTGACCATCATAACAATTACAGGTTTAAAACATGGGTTAATCCTAATGCCTCTTATCAAGCAAATCCTAATACTTACTATGCGATCTCGGGATGCATCACTAAAACAAGTTCTAGAATTTAATATGCTACTGGTACACTCTCATAATCCTAAAATAACCAATACCAATGTTCCAGAAAAGGCGACAAAACCACGCATACACATCCGTAACGACGGAATAGACACACATGATTGCTCACTCCTTAACTCGAACAAGCTAAAGGTATAATATCTAAGGGCGAACCTCACATTGTGAGGGTGGAATTTTGAGAGTTTTTGTGCTAGTCATATAAATTCCTATCCATGGGACACTAGTAATACTCGGTTTTTGTTGGTGTGTGTCGTAATAAAATTTAAATTTTGGTAAAAAACACCCTTTTATGCTATATTTCGATATATTACCCATCTTTTTAAGGACAAAGCAAATGACAAATGAAAGAATAGTTTCTAAGGCTTATTTTCCCCCTACACTTAAGTTGAACATTGTCCCTAATGTTCTCTAGAAGTACCCGTCAAAACAGATAAAGGGAAAAGAAAACAAGGAAAAGAAACTAGTACTCCCCTGGTTTACTCAATAATGGAGAAGAAACATGCGATAACTGGTAAAATCGTCCTCCGAGAATCATCCAATGAAACTTCCTACGAACTTCCAAGCTTCTTCTCATCAAATATAACCTGTAATCAAAGACAAATACAACTATACCAAGCATAAAATGTGCGATTTACCAATATACAATATGAATTTAGGGTTGAATGGTTTAAGGGTGTTAATGTTCTTAATTAATAGTCCAGATTACCAGAAAATTACGAGAAACATGAAAAATTGTTAGGCTCGGGAAGGTTTGTACTAGGGTATCTACTGCATAAAAGGTGAGTGCATGGCAAGGGTTGTGGGATAGTTATTGATCCGAGGGGTGAACCATTCATAACAAATTACAGGTTTAAAACTTGGGTTAAGCTAATGCCTCTTATCAAAGCAAATCCTAAAAACTTACTTTGCGGTCTTCTCAGATGACATCACAAAAACAAGTTCTAGAATTTAATATACTACCGATACACTCATATGAATGTTACTAACACCAGACATTCTAGAAAAGGCGATGAAGGACCACACGTTACACATTCCGTAACGACAGAATAGAACACATGTGACTGCTTCACTCCTTAACTTGAACCGGGTAAAGATAAAATCATCTTGGGTTACCGACGATAGGTACCCGAATTCCTAAAGATCTAGGGGCGAACCTCACATTTTTGGGGTGGAATTTTAAGGGTTGTTGTGGGGCTAGTCATATAAAATTCTATCCATGGGACGCTAATAATACTTAAATTTTCATGGTATGTGTCTAAAAAATTAAATTTTGGTAAAAATCACCCTTTTATGCTATGTTTTGATATATTACCCATCTTTTTAAGGACAAAGAAAATGACAAATGAAAGAATAGTTTCTAAGGCTTATTTCCCCCTACACTATTTTGTAACATTGTCACCACTGTCTTGGAAGTAGTTGTACCCGTTTTTTAAACAGATAAAGGGAAAGAAAAAGGAAAAAACTAGTACTCCCTGGTTTACTTATTAATTGGAGAGAAACTTGCGATAACTGGTTAGATTTCTCCGAGATCATCCAATGAAAGCTTCCTAAAACTTTCAAGTTTCTTTTCATCAAATATAACTAGTAATCAGACAGAGAAAAAACTTATACCAAGCCATAAAATGTGCGAATTTACAATATACAATATGAATTTCAGGGTTTGACTCGATAGATAGGTATGAATAGATTTGTTAAACTTATCAGGTTTTGTAGGTTTTATAAGAAGATTTCCTATTTGTATAATGTTGCACAAGTTTTATTTTCAAATATAATTAAAAACTTTTGAGTTTTCTGGACCTAGGCGTTTGTTCGCGTCGGGCGTTGGTGTGACCTATCACAGGTTGTCGTGTGACGGCGTCGATTGTAATCGCGACGCCGTCTCCCACAGTCTGTGAAAAACGAAATTTTTGTTTTTTGTTGAAAAAATTTACTGCACTTGATTTCATAAGTTTATTTCCTGTAATAAATGGCTGTAGTTAAACCTGAGAATTAACAATTCAATCATATGACTTGATACTGACGTGAATTAATCTAAACAATTCATTTAACATGTTTGAATTTGGCTCAAAAAGCAGGATAAATTACCCTATACAATTATTGTTTGCAAAAACTTTGATTGTGAAGTTAAGACGAAGTTAAAGACAATACAAAGCATGATTATAAGATAGTTCAAAAACATATAATACAAATATGAAGAATTAACACACAAGACACTCCTTAATATGCGGGAAAGGTAATTTGGGTTGCCTCCCAAGAAGCGCTTGTTTTTGTTCGAGTCGCGAGCCTGACTCTACACTTATTTGACGCGTAAAAGGTGGGTCTCTCATACACTTAAGGTCAAGTGCGGGTGATAGTAACGGTACATACCAACATGATAAGAAGGAGCCATACGTTAAGAAATTTATTGTTGAAGGATAGGCTCTAAACGGTGCTGTTTTAGAACTTACCTCTCTTAGGTATATTTGGTCCTATCGAATAAACTAGTTCTTCTCCTAAAGGAGAAACTTCCTTAAGATTCTCATCCATAATCATCAACTCATTTTTTATCATATCCATGTTTGAAAGATCAACACCTAGGGATCCACTTTGTCATAATAAACCTGGTTTAAATCCATAATGTATCTCAGGGTCATCTATACATGGGCAATAATAGTAATACACATCCTCAAGGTGGAAAGACGCCACGTGAGGTGAAGGTGATGTATGAATGGATCTAGTACCTTCATCCTAAAACTATCCGGACTATGTGGCTTGATGGGTGGTTCGGGGCCTCTTTCTTCTCCTAGACTTACATATAAAGGTAGATAATTTGGTAAGGGTTGTGTTTGAGGCTTCGTTTTATCAAAACTTGGAACTTCCCTAGAACTAAGAGGAATGTCATGATTACAAGTATTCAAGCCTAAATCCTCTAGTTGTGTTTTGTCCAAAGGTTCTACCTCTATCGGGGTTCCTAAAGTCTCTTCTACTTCTTTCGGGTAAGTTACAGGCATAGTGTATTCCTCAAATGATGGGAGGACTTATGGGGTACTTTGTGGGTCTGGATTTTCCGCATCATGTCGGGACTTGATGTATCGGTTATTCTTTGTACCATGATTAAAGCCAAAGGTACTTTCCCTTACAAGAGGTGGGATGGGGAAGATTGTGCGGACATGTTTGACACATAGTGACTTAGGTGAGACAGATTTGGGAGTATGGAAGGATGCCTTTTTTGTAAGTGTTTTCAAAAATTTACATTCATTAAGGGGTTCCAGATCCTCAGTGTCTGGATACCTTATGATCTTCTCGATCTTTTTGACTCTACTTTTTTCCATCCTTATTTCTTCCTTTAATTTCTCTACAACCTCTAAAGAAAGTTGCATGAAATCTCTTCCAATTACACC